>CAUYQU010015418.1:0-16913 GCA_963574635.1 Cheracebus regulus
ACCCGTGTGGCTCCTCTGCCGGGAATCTCCCAGTCTGTGGGCAACAAAAATTCGTCGGAAAGTGTGGCGTCCACTCGTTCTCTGCGCTTTCACTGGGAGCTACATTCCTGAGCTGTTGCTACTCGGCCATCTTGGATCTCTCTCAGGAAAATGACTTTTATGGACACTTTGTCTTTCCATAGTCTGACTAGGGAGCAGCCTGTTTTTGGTAGGTTGACTTTTTCATTTGGAACACAAGCCCTGTTTCTGTGTCCTCTGCTTCCCAGTTTGATGTGCCAGGCACTTTGTTGTCAAGCCCAGCAGCTGTTGTGGGACGAGGGGACAGTCTGCATGCTTAGCCAGCAGCTGCCAGAAACATTTCTAATCTGGTTTTGGCAGGAAATAGGACACAAGTGGAAGCCAAGTTAAAAGAACCTTGAAAAAGAAACAGAATGACTTTGGATGTCACCTAATATATGGTCCATTTTCTGCTGAAGATTTGCCCTAGTAATTTGTTAATATGACTGGACTGTGATCCCTTCCAAAGGCAGTGTTGAATATAGTTACCTTTGAAAGTCAGGATCTAGTCCAGTGCTTGGAATATGCTTATAGGAGGTTATTGTTAATATTTTTTCAATGATTGACTACACTGCAAATTTGTTTAATTGATTTAATTAGTAGCTTAAAACTGTTGTTCACTCAAGATAAACTAGTTGTAGGTTATTCCTGGTTATGGGTCCCTCCTCTCTTCTTTCTGCTACGCAATATCACCCACCCTCTCCTCTAAAGCAAGACATTTTGAACTTTTTTCTTTTGAGACAGAGTCTTACTCTGTCACCCAGGCTGGAGTGCAGCGGTGTGATCTTGGCTCACTGCAACCTCCGCCTCCTGGGTTTAAGCTATTTTTCTGCCTCAGCCTCCTGAGTAGCTGGGACTAGGCACACGCCACCACACCTGGCTAATTTTTGTATTTTTAGTAGAGATGGGGTTTTGCCTTGTTGGCCAGGCTGGTCTCAAACTCCTGACCTCAAGTGATCTGCCTACCTTAATCTCCCAAGGTGCTGGGATTACGGGCATGAGCCACCACACCCAGCCTTTGAACATTCTTTAAACATTATTTATACTGGGCAGGGTGGCTCTTGCCTGGGGGGCTGAGACAAGAGGAGTGCTTGAGTCTGGGAGTTTGAGACCAATCTAAGAGTTCAAGACCAGTGTGGGCAACATAGCAAGACCACATCTCAAAAAAAAGTAGCTGGGTGTGGTGGTGCATGACTATAGTCCCAGCTACTTAGGAGGCTGAGGCAGTAAGATCAATTGAGCCTGGGAGGTCAAGGCTGCAGTGAGCCGAGATCACACCACCATACTCTAGCCTGGGTGACAGAGCAAGACCCTGTCTCCAAAACAAAACAAAATACTATTATTTATTCATTTATCCTGCTGCAAGCAAGCGTATTTTGCATATTTGTGAGCAAGAAATAAGCACATCTTAATTTAATCTATCTTTTCTATGAAGTAAAAGGTTTTCAGAAGGTGAAGATATAGGTATAAATGGGATGTCTTTTTAAACTGAAGGTAAACATTTTTCAGGTTGGAATATCCAGTAAATGAGTTTTTGTCTCTAAAGTGGAAAATTTACTAAAATCGTTCTTTTGGGTTTCCCGTTCTTCTTTCCATCAAATTCTACATCCTCTAGAAGCCCAAGCAACCCCAGACTTGTAGATTCCCAAGAATGTGTAAGGCGTCAAGTGTTGTCTGTGAGGGAGGGATCTGAAATCCGATGGGCTTGTGCTAAACCGTGTTTGGTTTTCTTTGTAGACCTTCACTGCCTGGTGTAACTCCCACCTAAGGAAAGCTGGCACCCAGATTGAGAACATCGAAGAAGACTTCAGGAATGGCCTTAAGCTCATGCTGCTTTTGGAGGTCATCTCAGGTTGGTGTTACATACCCCAATCCTATGCTTTTACGTGTTACCAGTAGGTAAGTATCTATTTAAAGATGGCTACATCAGAAGTTCGCTTTGAACTTGGCTGGGCAAGAACATGGTATGATTGCCAATGAAAACCTTTCTGAAGAACCGTCTGCCTGGAGTTGTTTTTCTGTTCTAAAAAAGGTGTGGATTCTCTTTAAAATGGACTTATTAAAATAATGTTTATACCACCTACTTTGAAACAAAATAAGAGAAGAAAAGCTTACTTCACATGACTCCCTCCATGCTGCTCTCTGGACTGTTAGTTCAGCTGGAGTGTATTCCAGAAATCGTCTTGTATCCAAAAATCTATTGTACATGTTGGCATAACTCTCAACATATAAGCTAAAATCCCCGTGGGGTTATGATTTCTCCTGAATTTCAGTTGGCTCATTTAGACTCTGGACTAGAGAATGGGTCACTGTTGGAGAAGTATGACTGGGCAGGAGTGTGGCAGAGCTGCCCAGATCCATATATCTTCATAATCAGGTGTCGAACGAGCCCTGTCAGCCGGTCTGTGATTTTAACTAGGCCATCCTGACTTGCTCAAACAGTTAGCCAGCAGCTCTGAATACTACAGGTTCTCTAGCCAGCTTCTCTTTTTACTCATTTGTAAGTTGGATCATGGGCCAAACCAGACTCTCCCTGCAGATCTGAAAAGCATATTTCCTTCACAGTATGGCTCCCTGCTGGTCCATTTGATCCTGAAAGTTTTTTGGTTCGTGTCCCCTCTTTGCTGTGATTTAGAGAGACCAGGCACACATCAAAAATAGTCATGTGACCATTTCATTTTAAGAAAAACTGGATTCTGAGTTTTGGCATCTTGATTCCGCATTAAGAGATCACTGTCTCTATGTCTGCATTATTGTCTTTTCATCTAACAGGGGAAAGGCTGCCCAAACCTGACCGAGGAAAAATGCGGTTCCACAAAATTGCTAACGTCAACAAAGCTTTGGATTACATAGCCAGCAAAGGGGTGAAGTTGGTGTCCATCGGGGCTGAAGGTGAGAGGTGTGGTGGGGTGGTCCTGTCTGCTACACTGACCTCATAGCACGGGTGTGCCCTGCAACTTGAATTCTTCCCTTCCTCCCTCCCTTTCACCATTTACTGTACCTGCCTTGTATCAGGCTCTCTCCTAGGGTGCTGGGTGTACAGAGATGAGAACAAATAGCACCACGAGTGGGAGAGCAAGCTCTAGGTTCTTTGTAAAGCATAGAATTAAATATAATGCTGTCATCTTCAGAACACTTTCAGGACTGAGAAAGAACTTATACATCCCAATGACTCTGAATAAGAACTAACTAATACGAAGGAAGTGGCCTCTTTGTTCCCTGTGGGTGATTGGGAATTGGGTGAGGTTAGCAGGAGCTGAGATGACCACGCATGTCTTCGTATGCACAACTGAGTCCTGCTACTTGTCAGCTGTCAAATACTGTGAAGAAGGGTCAGAGTAAACATGAGACTGTGTTCTCTTTATTTGATTATCTAAAACCTCAGCTCATGGCTGGGAACGGTGGCTCATGCTTGTAATCCCAGCACTTTGGGAGGCCAAGGGAGGCAGATGACCTGAGGTCAGGAGTTCAAGACCAGCCTTGAGAACATGGTGAAACCCCGTCTCTACTAAATTTACAAAAAATTAGCTGGGCGTCGTGGTACATGCTTATAATCCCTGTAGTCCCAGCTACTCAGGAGGCTGAGACACGAGAATCGCTTGGAACTGGGAGGCAGAAGTTGCAGTGAATCAAGGTCGTGCTACTGTATCACTCCAACCTAGGCGACAGAGTGAGACTCCGTCTCAAAAAAAAACCTGTGGCTTGTCTCATCTTAAAACTTTGGAAACTCCTGGGTGGTTTTCAGTGATGATACATATGCAAGATTTGTGCTTATTATTAACTCAGAATTCATTTAAACTAGAGACATTTGGTTATGAATACCATATTTATAACCAGACACACTGCGATGCTTATAAAAACATAAACTGGTCTTTCCATATGCACATTTTCCAATAGCATTTAAGTCAAAATTTATATATAGGAAAAAACTTATGTACCAACTATGCTATCGTTACATTAATTTGTTGCTTTCTTACCTGCAGAAATTGTTGATGGCAATGTGAAAATGACCCTGGGTATGATCTGGACCATCATCCTTCGCTTTGCTATTCAGGATATTTCAGTTGAAGGTAAAAGACATGATTAAAAGTTTAATTATATAATTTGTGAATTGAGCTTGTCAATTAAAATTTGAACAAGGTATTTTAAAGTCCTAACAGTCACTTATGTGATTGAATGAGAGACATGTAAGTTGGGTTCTTATAAATTTTATATGTGTACAGGAAAAGACTCCGGCAGCACTGTTTCATTCATGGAGGGTGGAATCGGTCTGCAAAAATGAGCACATGTTCAGAACAGAAGTCGCTTTTTAAAACGAGCATTTATTGAGCTTCTTGATTGCTTATTATGCTAGTAAATTTACAGCTATGGCAGAGTCCTTTAGTCTTACAACTGAAACACTTTTTTCCCCCACGTATAAGAAAAGAATCTGTTGCAACCCAGGTTCGGTTGTTATTTCCTTCACTTATTCCTCCCTACTTCTCTCCCTCTCTTTTTCTCTTCTTTTCTTCTTTTTGAACAAGATCTCTATTGTCACTGTATCTTTTGGCCTTACTGCTCTTTCATCTTTATCATAGAATCTTAATCCTTGGCACTACCACTGAAGATAAAAATCTTTAGTCCTTTACACCCACTATACTCCCAAATAGTTTGATGAATTCAGTGCTGTTGAAAAGTGTCAAATTGGCATTCTTAAATTTGGAACTTTGCCTGTTTAGGCCTCAAAAGGGCTGTCTGAATTGTCCAACTATTCGGCCTCCCTGACTTTGTAACCTCATAGGTAACCAGGTACTTGAGTGGTAAGGGGTGGAGACGTTACTTATAATTCTGCCCAAGCCAGAGTAGCCTCTGACTCTGGTCTTTTTAAGTGATTTTAGGTACTCATCAACCAATAAACATTAAGAAATAACACTTTGCCTACTTGTACCAGCTGACATGAAGCCTGCAGTATTTGCCTTATGGAGCTTCAGATTCACTTCAACGATTCCCTTCTGGCACCAGAGACCCATTTATGTCATCTAAAAATCAAACTAAAATCTAATGGCATTAAAACCTCAACGATTCAGGCTCAGGAATGACAGCCAACTTGAATGAATAAATAATCTGACTTTAAAAACTTTTGCACAGTATAGTTCTATTAGAGTACCTTCCTTTATACTAATAAAAAATAAGATGCTTCCTAAAATTCCTGCTTTATTAAATACTTGTAAGTTGTAATAATTGTATCAGTTTTTATATACTTCTAAATTTAAATATTTAAACTGTCGAACCCACTTTAAATAAATACTATTTTTTAGAAATCTTGCTCACACTATTGCTGGTCTAGCAAATTCTTTTTCCACAAATATTACAGAGGTGAAATGGACCTCAAGTTGTTTCTGATTAGGTTACAGATTTTAAATTAATGATAATGTGAATTTAAAACTGAAATATATTTCAAGTGTAATTATGAATGGTACTATTCATTAGAGTTTTCCCCAAAATTATTATTAACATGCCCAAAACAAGATAGCTGAATCACAATATTTTGTAAAATTTTGCAATAAAAGGCTATGTTAATCTGCTCTTCACAAGACTAGGAAATTAAACATTAAAAACCTGTAATTTTATTAGCAAAGTACCTGAATCTCTTCAAGCAGGTGGTTCTGCAGGGTCCAACACAGTAGTGTTAGTTTGCTGACTTACATTTTTGTTTGCTTTCGTTTCATGGAGCAATTTTTTAAATAACCCCTTTAATTTCTGTGAGTCTACAGAAAGATCATCTTTATCTGTTTTAATGATGTATAGTATGTAGAAAAAGTCATTGTTGTTAGAAAAAAATTCTTTGAGGAGTGAGTTTCCTTCAACAAAATGAAGAGCCTCTTCCAAGAAAGAAAATGAGAGATTAATATATCTGTTGGTGAAGGCAGTCCAGATGTAAGTAGATGATGGGGCTCCTTGGGGTGTCATACAATTTTTCATGATTCAATGACAGATGTCACTACCAATCTGTAACATGCTTTTTACACACATGATCAGGGTTTTACGTGTAGACCTGTCTATGCCAAATGCCCACATTTCCACTTTCCCATACACCTTTTGGGAGTAGGTTTTCCAGTAATGTACGTAATTTGCACAAGCTTGTTAACCTTTTGCTGCAAGCCTAAACATGGATTTGGGGTTGGAGGAGGATCAGCTTTGACTGTAGAAACCAATGAAATAAGGAAAAAGCCTGTTCGACATTCATGGCCCAAGAGTGTTCACACACATTCAGACAGAAATTAAGTGAAACTCTGTGACTTGTAAATCTACACCTCAGTAGCAATATTAAGATTTTGTAGATAGACTATACCTTTGTTTACTTTTCTAACCTGGTAAGTTTCATTTAAACTTTATTAAATACATCCCATTATTTCATCCGGATGTACTTTTTCTTGTTAATTACATTGGTCGGGACTGCAAAGACGGGCAGAACAGCTGGATATGGAGTTCCAGATTTCAGCATCCATATCAATTCACATTTTAATGAAGTCTTAATAGTTTCAGTTTACTACACTGAAGGCGCAGAGCTCGTGGAAAAAAGAAAAAAAATAGTTTATTTTACCTTAACTGGCACTTGCTAGCTAAGAGACATGAACAGGAGTCATTCAAGTTATAGCACAAGGAACTTTAGGAGTATGTGTATTTTATCTGGAGTCCAAGAAAGTGTGAACTAAAATGGACAGTTTAGATAAATAATTACAGAATAGTTATTTTGATTTGAAAAAATCAGCTTCCACCCCTTCCTAAGATGGAAGGCCCCATGTTAGTTATGAGTCCACGTGCTTTAGGGACTTTCCAAATTGTTAGCATTTAAATAGGAGCAGAATCCTAAGTTATGGAAGTGGCTGTGAGGAGCTGTTTGGATGTGTGTCGGTTTGGGTCCTCCAGGAAGCAGGTGCCAAGACTTAGTAGAAATGGTTGTAGTCTTTCCAGGCCTTTATAAAAACATACCATAGCACAGGTGGCTTAAACAGCAGACCTTTATTTTCTCACAGTTCTTGAGGCTGGAAGACCAAAATTGGAGTGCCAGCATGGTCTGGTTCTGGGAGGACCCTCTTTCTGACTCGCAGTTGGCTGCTGCCTTGCTGTGCTGCACATGGTGGGTGGGGGTGGGGGAGAACCTGCCAGTGAGCAGGCTCCTTGGTGTCTCTTCTTATGAGGGCACTAATCCGATCATGAGGGCCCCACCCTCGTGACCTCATCTAACCCTAAGCACCTCCTGAAGGCCCCATTTCCAAATATAGGCATGTTAGGGTTTAGGGCTTCAACATATGAATTTGGTGATGGGCAGGAAGACACCAACTTTCAGGCCATACCAGAAGTGCAAGAGATTTCTTGGAGAAAATGCCTATGCAGGATGAAGGGGAGGGAGCAGGAGATGCCTGAGGAGCCTTCAGACCAGAGCTCCTGGGCTGACACCTGGGCTGAGAAGAGGAATCGAGGGGGCTTGGGGAAGAAAGTCTCAGACTGCAGTGCAGTTCTGAGGTAGATTCTGCCAAACTGATGGAGTCTTCAATCCTAAGCTGCGTTGAGAGGAGTCTCACGTTGCACAGGGATGTCTCAGGTCTACTGCTCACCCCCTCCTCCACCCCCACCCAGTCTCTGGCTGAGTGGCCCTGGGGAACTGTGGCCTCGGTGGGAATGCAGGGGTGTGGTGCATTCAGAGGGATGCAGCTGGCATGACAGTTGCTTGCCCTGTGTGCCCAGTTGCAGCCGTGGGATGTCTGATCAGCACATTTTTCTGGTCATCACAGATGGTTCTGGTTTTTCTTTTTTTTTTTTTTTGGTCAAGAGTCAATTGGTTTTGCTTGAAATTTACCAATAAAACCCTTCAAATGTTATAAAATCGCTGGGTAAGGGAATACATTTGAGATATGGTAGCCTCTGTGAATTCCATGTACCTAAGAGTATGAATTACAAACTGGATGAATGACAGATGAGTTGTCCTCAACTATACACATTTCATTTTTTCATGTGAGTTACACAGTAGACTATTTATGTTTGTGTATTTTCAGGATTGTGTGCAGCAAGCTTTAAGCAAATACAAAGGATCCGATTGTCCTGTAAGACTCACTTCAATTAGAGGTCCTGCTCAGTATCAAGCTTTGCTAATACTTTAAGGTTGCAGCCAGTCAAGGGCAGGGAAAGGTCTGTCAGCATCCACAGCCCTCCTTTTCAAATTGGACCCTTAGTCTCTGGTCCTGAATAATAGTTGTCCCCAGTATCACCTCACATGATGGGGTACACACAGTATTTAAAAATTTATTTTCAGCCAGGCACAGCGGCTCATGCCTGTAATCCCATTACTTTGGGAGGCCGAGGCAGGAGGATCACCTGAGGTCAGGAGTTCGAGACCAGCCTGACCAACATGGTGAAATCCTGTCTCTACAAAAAATGCAAAAATTAGCCAGGCATGGTAGTGGCACCTGTAGTCCCAGCTTCTCAGGAGGCTGAGGCAGGAGAATCTCTTGAATCCCAGAGGCAGAGGCTGCAATGAGCCAGGATCGCACCACTGCACTCCAGCCTGGGTGACAGAGCAAGACTCTGCCTCAAAAAAAAAAGAAAAAAGGAGTCAAATAGGGATGTACTTTATTCTACTAGCACAATGTATAGCAATATAGGGAAAGTACTGCCTTCCAGGGACACTGGGCTGAGCCATGTGTCTATAGTTTTTATTGGAAGCCAGACATAGAGATATGCAGTGCTCACATGACTGACTTTAGTGACTTAGTCTTTAGCTCCCCAGAAGTCAAACTGATATAGTATGGCCCAGAGCCTTAGGCATACAAAAACAGATGTTCACCATGTGTCACACAGTTAGCATAAACTGTCTGGTCAAACTGATACAATGTAGTCCAAGGCCTCAGACATACACAATACTCTTATTAGGCAGGATACTCCAAGTTTCAGATGTTATCTCCTAGGAGCTGGTCAAGGGCTGGTCAGTTCTCTGGAATGCACAGAACCACTTTAGACTACTAAGTTAACTCTTTACTGTGCAATAATATAGCTAATTATTACTAAATAGGAAAACCAAATAACTCTTTTTCTCTCTTCACTCTTATACAACAGTTCACTTCCAACATCAAATATGTGGATTTTGTATACCAAGCAATTCTCTGGTTCTCTGGATAACAACTGGCTCTGCTAGAATTTATTATGACACTAATTACCTGGAGTTAGTGCAGACATCAGGTTAACAGTTTAATCCCACAATACAGCTCCTACACCCCATCAGATGTCAATTGCAAGTAGTGGACCCATACTTCTGTCCAACTTGGCTACAACCTTTTGCTCAGGCTTGATAATTTGCTATGAAGGATCAGAGAACTTCAAAAAGCACTTATGTTACTGGCTTATTAGAAAAGATATTATAAAGAATACAGACGAACAGCCAGATCAAGAGTTTTATAAGACAAGGTATGAATGGTGCCAGGCACAGGAACTTCTTTCCCCGCAGAACTGGGTTGTAGCACCCTCTTGCCATGTGGATGCTTGCCGTATCCTTTTAAAATAATTATGGTCACCAGATGGTCTCAGAACCTTGTACTCTTGGGATTTTTATGGAGGATTCATCACCTAGACATGAGCAATTATTGACTTCCTATCAGCTCCTCTCCCCTCCCTGGAGAATGGGGGATGGGGATGAAGATTCCAATATTCTCATCATGGCTTGGTCTTTCTGATAACCAGCTCCATCAAGGAGTCTACCAAGAGTCACCTCATTAGAGATTCCAAGAGAGTTAGGAGCTCTGTGTTAGAAATTGGTTGAAGACCAAATGTTTTAGAACAAGAGATGCTGCCAGCACTCCTGTTAGTTGGGAGGCTACAAGGGTTATAGAAGCTTGTGTCAGGAACCAGTAGCAGAGACATCTCTCTCTCTCTCATTATTTTTCAATTATATTAGTGAATATCATCAATAAACTGTCTTTATATATTACGAAGTTATTAAGCTCTTTGTGATAAATAAGTTTTCCAAAATTTCAGTTTTTCCTAAAAGCTCAAATTTTATCATTGCCAATGAATACTGTCAATTGTTTACCTGAAATAACAGGCTGAGTTCCCCTACTTTTGAGAAAATACTTGCCAAATAACCAAATCTAAATAATTACAGTGTGTCTAACATTCCTCAAGAAAAAAATTGTATTTCATGTAAAAAAGGACTAATTCAGCCTGAAAATCAAATAATTCACTTTTTTTCAATGCCTACTCATCACCTTATTGCATAAAATTTTAATAAGATATGTATTCTAGGGCTGAGATTTAGTAAAACCTATTAGTTTTACTGCTTTATCAAAGACATTCATAAGTAAAATTGGCTTTTATTGTCCCTGTGAGTTTGTGACACTGAAGGACCCAATTACTAATGGTAAGGTTTGGTGCCACAGCCTTCATTCATGCTAAGGCACCAGCACTTTTACCCACTATTAATTTTGCATAATTATTGCAATGTTAACATAATAAAAAAGAAAAAAATATGATTTTATTATAAAAATGGTTTTGACTTCATGGGCCACTTTAAATGTTTCAGGGCCCTCCCAGGTACTCTGGATCATGTGTTGCCAACCAATGTTTTAGACTTAAGCAGTTTTTTTCTTCCCTGATCAAGTGTGCTATGTATAGTCTTAGAAAGTCCTATAATGGAAGACATGCTTTCCACAAAACTTTAAGTCTATGAAAGAATGTCGGGATTGTATTGGAGGGCACCCACCTGGTGTCTGCTGGTTGGTGTGTGAGGAAAAAACCCACATACTTGGTCACAGAAGTCTTCTGTGTTCATGATTGCCATGACGGTTTGAGAGCAGAGGAAAAACGCTGAGAGTTTTTCCTGAAATGACTATAGATTATGAAAAGTACTAAGTCCAGAAAGAATCAAGAAAGGAGAGAACAGGTAGGAGAAATAGAAAGCATAGAGGAAGATGGTCACTTTAAGTCCAAATATATGAAATATTAATTGCAAACAGAAAAAAATCAGTTATAAGTTGCATGGAGAAACAGTATAAAACATGTTTATTTTTTATTCCACTAGAGGAAGTTTAAGTATTTCATAGCATTGAAATGATTAGCCTGAAAGGTCCTTAAGCATGAACGTCAAAGTCATAGATTTCCCACAACCCTTTTAAATGTAAAACAATTTAAAAATACTTTTTTGGGCCAAAAACATTATATGCACATGTAACATATGTGACAATATACGAACCAGAGGAAAATGGGAGCACTGCTAGAAGCATGAAAACATGACCTCTATTCTTAAAATTATCAAAAATTGTATATATTATGAAATTAATTTATAATGTGAACAGTATGTACCACACATTCAAATTCTAAAATCATGATCAAAGTCTGATATTCACTTCTCCTCTGCCACATTTGTTAAACCTTATGATTTTCAGGAGTTAAAAATGTTTCAATCTTTTCCTTGCTTCACGCTCCCTCTTTTTTTAACAAGACATTCTTTGGACAGGAGCCACTCTCCCACTACATACACACTAGCTTGCTTCTCCCAGGAAATGGGATTATGCAAAGTTGACTGCAGAATGCTGTTGTTTTCCTGTGCTGTAGAAAATCTGGGCTGTTATCATGTGCTGCGGAAAGTTTGACTAATACAGTCACTCCCATTGTGTCTATAGTATCAGTATAAGTCCAAAGTAAATCATATAAAATCACTCATCAGATGGTAGAAAAAGATTTATCTTTTAGGTTTTCTTTCACTATTTTTTCCCTTCTAAGATTATGCTCTAACAGTGGTATTTACTTTAAATTCCCATTTTAAAATAGTCTATGTTTATAATTAGCATTTCCAATTATGAAGATTTAAAATATTTATAGAGACTACTCTTCTACTTGAGCATAATCTTCATTAAGTGGAAAGAATGCTGCCTATTTTCATTACCATCTCCTGTAAATATTATATCTCACAGTTAACCCACTATATAAATAGTAAGTGGTTACATATAATAACTGTCAGCATATCTTTATGTTTTTTTTTTGAAGAAGACAGATATAAAGTGACAGATAAAAGTTTGCTTGTTAGATTAGAACCTATACTTATTCCAATACTAAAAGGAAGTAGTATATTCTTCTCATCTTACAGTCTGTGGTATCAAAAGTGATGTTACTTTCTGTGACATATATCATACCTATAATGAACACTTACCCCAAAGAACTTTCAGATTAGTAGTATAAAACAAGTACTACATGAAAAAGTAATGCAAAATAGAATATCCATTATAAGAGAGTTTAAAAGTCTCTTCAACAATCAGAGTTTAAAAGTCATAACATTAAGATGTGGGTAATGAGGAAAGATTATTTGATGAAAGTAGCATTTGAGTTGGGCCTTAAAGCAGTAGAAAAGTTTGAGCAGGTAAATAAAATGTACTTTTATAGTGGAATGAACGGTGAAGTTTGTAGCATATCCATTGAACATATGCATAAGAATGAGAAAAATAAAAGGAAAAGAGAGGAGACCAGGTCAACACTGGGTTTGGTGAACTAGAAAATGACTTTTACAACCAAAAAAATACAAAAATACAAAGCAAGATTAGATAGATAGAGGGAGAGGAAGAGAGAGAGAGAAAGAAGCAAACAAAGAAACAAAACAAAGGCATTTGGAAGGAAAAGCTGTCTTGATTAGGAAGAAAAGGAGTTTAGATTTGTATATACATTTTTACCAATGTTTCTCGACAGTGTGCCTGTCCCTAGAAAGCCCTTTTTGTCTCATTCAAACAGTTGATTATGTGAAATGAATGTTAACTGATAGTTTTATTGCTGATAGGGTGAGCAGAAGCTTTGGAATTAAAGAAAGGGTAATTAAAAAAAAAACAAAACAAAAAAACAACCTCCTGAATATTTTCTTTTCATTATACTCAACTCCTCACATTTCTCCCTGTCTCCCTGCCTGGGACTTCATTGCTGGTGAGCTGCAGACCCAGTGTCCACAGGAGGCCTCATTCCACAGTGCATTTGACTTTTAGGTGCCTTGGGATAGGTTAATTTGAATGTAAATGAAGTATCTGACATTATACACTGTGTTTTATCACCAAAATTTGGTTGGTTGTTTTTAATTCTTCTACTACTTTTTAGTTTCCAGGGGTACATGTGCAGGTTTGTTACATGGGTAAATTGTGTACCACCGGGGATGAATGCAGGAATGATCCTGTCACCCAGGTAGAGAGCATAGCAGCCGATGTATCACCTGAGTTTGCTCACTGGATTTATAGTTGCTCAGGAGACTGAAAGCAGCATAAGCTGATGGCATGCAACTCACCCAAGACTCCTGGCTAGTTCTAAGAGTGAATTCTGACCACACAGTCACATGTGGGGAGAGGATATGGCAGCAAAGGACAATACTGTAAAATGTGTTTATGAATTTTAGACAGACAAATAGACTATGCCATAAGGTGGGAAAGGCACTAGCACCCACTTCAGGGGTGTTTCTCAGTTGCGAAGAAACAAATTCCAGAGTATGTGTTCCTGAAAGAGGCATATGCTTTGTGGACTTTGGCAAGATCTTTGTACAAAGCCTGATGTGTGAAAGGAATTGATTGAGCTCTGTGCAGACTGCCCTGCACAGGTTATATAGCTGATACCCATTGCAATATGTTTTCTGAGATACTGGCAATTTTGATACAGAGATTTTATAATTCTCTTTGTTAATGTCCCTCCCTTTGTATCATATTTACTGTAGCTGGTTTCCAATATGTTTTATTTTCATTAAGCCCTTAAGTACTTCTTTTAACCCATAGATACCATCTCCTAGAGCTAAAACTGGTATCACCAATATTATTAGAACAGATTCTATGTTTGCTTGTAGAATTAGGTAGTTGAGGCCAGGCACAGTGGCTCATGCCTATAATCTCAGAACTTTGAGAGGCCGAGGCAGGTGGATCACGAGATCAGGAGTCCAAGAGCGGCCAGACCAACATGGTGAAACCTTGTCTCTACTAAAAATACAAAAATTAGCCAGGCATGGTGGTACGCACCTGTAATCCCAGCAACTCAGAAAGCTAAGGCAGGAGAGTCGCTTGAACCCAGGAGGCAAAGGTTGCAGTGAGCTGAGATTGCACCATTGCACTCCAGCCTGGGCAAAAGAGTGATACTCAATCTCAAAAAAAAAAAAAAAAAGGAGAATTGGGTACTTGAAAAGGAAATACATTAATAATTTAAGTTTACATTTCATTAATTGATTGTTAAGTGAAACAAGGTCAATTTCTCAAGAACTGAACAACCAATTTGTTGAGAAACTGATTAGCAAGAGTTAGAAAAATATATACCATTGTGACATTTAAATAGAGTTTGGTTATGACAGTGAACTAAACTTTAAAAACCTAAACATGTTTAATTAAAATAAAGTAATTTTTGCAGAGTTATATTTGAACAGAAAATACAGTAGCAGCAATTATCTATAATTATGCAGCTCCAATCACAGAATAACAGCAGTTTCAATGTCACTAAGCACAATAAGGATAATTATGCTTTCCATTAATCTGATGGGCATGTACTTAGCAACTTTAAAAAACCTTCCTAAGAATATAAGGGCCACAATTTCAATGAAGACTTACAGTGTAAGCAGCTGGATTAATTGTATTCCAGTTAAAACTGACCTTTTTCATCGCAGTTTTAAATTCCAAAGTAGGACTTTTTCAACTAAGGCCTACTTTTGCTTTCGAGCATTGGTAAAACCCCCCATTATTACTCTATGTACAGTATGCCCAACAGTCTTATTTTTTGCCTTAAAAACTTTTTCTTGGTACACTGGATGACATCTAATCTTCTGCAATTAAAAACTCTGACTTATCATTGTTTAATAATATCAATTTTTTTTAAATACAAAATAACATGACAAATTTTTGGAGAGCTTCATCTTAAAGAAATACTTTCATCATTTTCCTCCCCAAATACTATTAATGAAATAATATTGCATTCTCTTCCCCCATAGGCATAGAATTAAAGATGTGTAATGATAAGGAACATAGGTTTAGTGAACTTCACAGTTAGCATGCATATACATTTTCTAATGCTGGTACATTGCCTTTGTATAGAAGTAAACTTTGTGTACTATATTTCCAAATATTAACAGACATAGTATAATTTATTTAACCATTCTATCAGTTTTTGGACATGTAAATCGATTCCAGTTATCTATTTCTATAAACAGTTGTATTAAAGTTTGGCTTCAGAAATGAAAATTGAAAACAACATTAAAGTACCTACAAAAATAGTTGCAAGTATGCCATTTTAATCATATGGATATTGAGATATATTTTTAAAAACCAGACTTAGAGGTATATAGATTAATTGTATACATTTTAGAATTAAGGAGGTTAAAAATCACCATAACTAAATTATATTAATTATTACAGTTCATTTTATTCCATTCTTTTTTCCCGTTTTTCGTGTTTTGAGCAAATATTGCTTATCTAATTATATCTGTCTATGTATCTCTCCACATTTATTTATCTAGATATAATTAGATAAGCAATATATTTGATAGATAGATAGATAGATAAATAAGGAGAGACAGATTTTTTTAAGAGACAAGGTCTCACTCTGTCACCCAGGCTGAAGTGCAGTGGTGCAATCATAGCTAACTACAGCCTTGCACTCCTGGGCTCAAAGGGTACTCTTGCCTTTGTCTTCTGAGTAGCTGGGACTACAGGTACACACACCATGCCTGGCTAATTTTTTTAGTTTTTGTAGAAGTAAGTCTTGCTTAGTTGCCAAAGCTTATTTTGTTAATATAATATTATTTCACATATTTGGTTTCCCAGTACTGTGTAACATTTACTCTGAAAGCCATAATGTGATTACCAAATTTTCTAAATACTCTCCAACAACTGGATATCAAGTTGTTTTTAAAAAAGCTTCATGGTGTAATGTTGTGATTAGTATATTTTAAATACATATAAATATACTTCTTTTCTGTAATATACCTGTATGTGTGTAAATATATATATTTGTATCCTAGAGCCTAGTAATTCTCTTCTGGGACTATATTCTGGGTACACACACACACGTACACTTCATTTCTTGACTTATAGCAATATCTCCAATTAGTTTGTAAAAAAAAATTGTAATAGTTAATGTTATCTGAAATATATGGAACTACCATTTGCATACCATCTTGGACAACAGTGAATATTTAAAAATAAATTTCCAATTTAACAGTAAAAAACTTGTTTTGTAAAATATTTTGAGTGAATATTTGCTTACTTTAAAGATTCCAGTATTTTCACAGTAATATCAAATATTTTGTTTAATCATCTTTGTGCACTTGGATTTTGGTCCATTTATTTGTACAGTTCTTAATATTTTTATAGATATATGTAAGATACTTAGAAAGACAGTAACACTGTCTTACATAGTGTGTCTATATACTCAGTTGATTTTCTAAGACAGTTAATCTTGCCTTTTTGCATGCTGTTTCCAAATGATGCTATCAAATCTACTAATTTTAACTTTGAAACTATTGTACTTCTGATCTTAGAAATTCGTCCCTTCTCAAAATTTTGCTAAAAATTCAATTCTATTTTGAGTATAACATATTCAAATATATAATAAATAATGAATTTTTGCTTACAGCCTAAGTTAAACACCTAAATGGATTTTTTTTTCAAGTTGTTGATTTCTTCATCTCAATACCACATGTTGAAAAAAATGAAAATTGTAAGCACTGCTGCCTTTATTTGCAAGTCAAAAAAAAAAAAAAAAAGATTTAAACATAAGACCTAACACCATAAACACGCTAGAAGAAAACCTAGGCAAAACCATTCAAGACATAGGCATAGGCAAGGACTTCATGAGTAAAACACCAAAAGCAATGGCAACAAAAGCCA
>CAUYQU010015420.1:0-20476 GCA_963574635.1 Cheracebus regulus
GGTAAAGCTATTTGCAGCAGGTTAGTACATTTTCATAGCTTTTAAAGTAGTAATGAATTTAGATTCAAATGTGATAAAAAAGACTCAGCAAGAATGAAGAGATACATGGTTGGCAGAATTGCAATAAGACAAAAAAAAAAACAAAAAACAAAAAATAAACTTCCCCCACAAACAATAAACAAACCCATAAGACTTCACACATAAACCAGTACATGAGTGCAGAAATAAAAAAAAAAAAAAAAAAGAAACTTCAGCAGTCTCAGGATACAAAATCAATGTGCAAAAATCACAAGCATTCATATACACCAGTGATAGCCAAATCATGAGCAAACTCTCATTCACAATTGCTACAAAGAGAATAAAACACCTAAAAATATAGCTTACAAGTGATGTGAAGGACCTCTTCAAGGAGAACCACAAACCACAGCTCAAGGAAATAAGACAGGACACAAACAAATGGAAAAACATTCCATGCTCATGGATAGGAAGAATTAGTATCATGAAAATGGCTATACTGCCCAAAGTAATTTATAGATTCAATGCTATTCCCATCAAGCTACCATTGACTTTTTTCACAGAATTAGAAAAGACTACTTTAAATTTCATATGGAACCAAAAAAGAGCCCTCATAGGTAAGACAATCCTAAGCAAAAAACAAAAAACAAACAACAAACTGGAGAACAAAGCTGGAGGTATCACACTACCTAACTTCAAACTATACTATAAGGTTTTGCTCACTTTTTAATCAGGTTTTTTTTGTTGTTGTCTTGTTTTGCTGTTGAGCTGTATAAATTCTTTGTATGTTCTGGAAATTAAACCCTTGTTGGATACATAATTTGCACATATTTTGTCCCATTCTACTGGTTGTCTCTCCACTCTGCTGAATATTTCCATTGCTGTGTAGAAGGTCTTTAGTTTAATAAAGTCATATTTGCTTATTTTTGTTTTTGTTACTTGTGCTTTTGAAATTTCAGCCACAAAATCTATCCCTAAAAATATTCTGAAGCATTTCTTCTATATTCTTTTCTAGTAGTTTTATATTTCTGGGTTTTCTGTTTAAGTCTTTTATCTATTTTGAGTTGATCTTTATATATGGTGAGAGATAGGGGTCTAGTTTCATTTTTCTGCATATGAACATCCAGTTTTTCCAGCACTGTTTATTAAAGAGACCATCATCTTCCCATGTATGTTCTTGCATATTTGTCAAAAATCAGTTGGCTTTAAATATGTGGATTTATTCCTAGCTTCTCTATTCTGTTCTCTTGGTCTATGTGCCTGTTTTTATATCAGTGCTATGTTGTTGGTTACTATAGCTTTGTAGTATATTTTGAAGTCAGGCAGTATGGGACCTCCAGCTTTGTTATTTTTGCTCACTATTGCTTTTGCTATTCAAGTCTTCTGTGTTTCCATACAAATTTTAAGATTGTTTTTTCTCTTTCTGTGAAAAATGCCATTGGTTTTGTGATAGGGATTGCATTAAATTTGTAGATTGCTTTGAGTAGTATGATCATTCTAACAATATTAATTTTTCCTATTCATAGGCATATTATGTCTTTACAGTTGTTTTTGTTCTCTTCAGTCTTTCATTAGTGTTTTCTAGTTTTCATTGTAGAGATCTTCACCTCCTTGGTTAACTTTATTCCTAGGTTTTTACTTTATTTTTCTGGTAGAAATTGTAAATCAGATTGCTTTCTTGATTTCTCTTTCATCCTGTTAATTATGGTATAAAGAAATGCTACTGATTCTCATATGCTAATTTTGTATCTGGCAACTTTACTGAATTCATTTATCAGTTCTAAGAGTTTTCTGGTGGAGTAGTTAGATTTTTCTATGTATAATCATGTCATCTGCAAAGAGGGACAATTGATTTCTTCTTTTCCAAATTGGATGCCCTTTATTTCTTTCTCTTGCATAATTGCTCTGGCTAAGACTTCTAGTGCTATTTGAATAGGAGTGGTGAAAGTGGGCATCCTTGTCTTATTCCAGTTTTTATATGAAAGGCTTTCAGTTTCCTTATTCTGTAAGATGATAGCTATGGGTTAATCATATATGGCCATTTTGAGTTGAAATACTTTGTTTCTATGCCAATTTATTAAGACTTTTCATCATAAAGAGTTCTTGAATGATATCAAATGCTTTCTTTTTTCTGTGCCAATTAAGATAATCATATGGTTTTTGTTCTTCACTCTTTTGAAGTAATGTATCACATTTATTAATTTGCGTATGTTGAACCTTCTTTGCATCCTTGGGATAAATTCCACTTTATCATGCTCTATTAATTTTTATATGTGTTGCTAGATTCAGTTTGTTAGTATTGTGTTGAGAAACTTTGCATGTTTGTTTATCAGAGATATTGGCTTGTAGTTTTCCTTTTAGGTGTCTCTTTGTCTGGTTTTGTTATCAGGGCTGGCTTTGTAAGATGAATTAAGAACTCTCTCCTCTTTATTTATTTTAAGAATAGATTGAGAAGAATTGGCATTTGTTCTGCTTTAAAAGTTTGGTAGAACTCAGAAATAAAGCCATCTGGTCCTGGGCTTTTCTTTTTTGGGAGACATTTTATTATTGATTCAATCTTGTTACTCATTATTGATCTGTTGATGTTTCCTAATTATTCTTGTTTCTGTCTTTCAGAGTAGATGTATTTAGGATTGATTCATTTCCTCTAGGTTTTCCAATTTGTTACTGTGTAGTTGCTCAAAATAATCTCTGATAATTCTTTGTATTTCTGTGGTATCAGTTATAATGTGTACTTTTTGGTGTCTGATTTACTTATTTGGGCCCTCTCTCTTTTTTTGTTAGGTAGTCCAGCTAGTGGTTTATTGATTTTGTTTATGTTTTCAAGAAATAACTTTTTGATTTGTTAATTCTTTTTATTATTTAGTTTAGTTTAGATTTTAGTTTTTATTTCCTTCATTTCTGCTCTGATTTTTATTTTTTCCTTCTTTTTATTAATTTTGGGCTTGATTTCCTCTTGCTTTTATAGTTCCTTATGGTGCACTGTTAGGATATTTATTTGAAATTGTTCCACTTTTTTGATGTATATAGTTATTGCTATAAATTCCCTTTTAGCACTATTTTTACTATATTTCATAGGTTTGGATATGTTGTGTTTACATTTTCATTTGTTTCAGAATTTTTTCATTTTTATCTTAATTTTTTCATTAATGCAATGATCACTTGGAAGCCTGTTGCTTTATTTCAGTACAGTTTCCAAAATTTCTCTTATTATTAATCTATATTTTTATTCCATTGTACTCTGGGAAGATGCTCAATATAAGTTTTATTTAAAAAAATTTTTTGAGACTTGTTTTGTAGACTAGCATATGGTTTATCCTGCAGAATGTTCTATGTGCTGGTGAAAAGAATGTGTATTCTGTAGCTGTTGGATAAATTATTATCTAAATACCTGCTAGATTCACTTGGTGTGTAGCACCGATTAAATCCAATATTTCATTGTTGATTTTCTCTCTAGATGATCTACTCAACACTGAAAGTGGGGTGTTGAAATTTCCAGCTCTTACTGTTTTGGAGTCTATCTCTGTCTTTAGCTCTAATAATATTTGCTTTATATATCTTAGTCCTCCAGTGTTGAGTACATATATATTTACAATTGTTGTATCCTGTTAATGAATTGATCCTTTCATCATTACATACGGACCCTTTTTATCTCTTGTTATGTTCTTTGATTTAAAGTTTACTTTGTCTATAGCTAATCCTGCAAGGTTTTGGCTTTCATATGCATGGGATATTGTTTTCCGTCACTTCACTTTCAGTCTATTTGTGTCTGATATGGTTTGGCTGTGTCCCCACCCAAATCTCATCTTGAATTGTAGCTCCCATAATTCCCATCTGTTATGAGAGGGACCCATTGGGAGATAACTGACTCATGAATGTGGATCTTTCCCGTGATGTTCTTGTGATAGTGAATAAGTCTCATGAGATCTTATGGTTTTATAAATGAGAGTTTCCCTACACAAGCTCTATTGCCAGCCCTCATGCAAGATGTTCCTTTGTTCTTCCTTCATTTTCCACCATGATTGTGAGACCTTCCCATCCATGTGGAACTGTCAGTTCATTAAACCTCCTTTCTTTAAAAATTATTCAGTCTTGGTATGTCTTTATTAGCAGCATGAGGACAAAGTAATACAGTGTCTTTACACATGATGTGACTTTTTTTTTGTTGGCAGCATTTGGTTAGGTCTTTTGTATTTTCTTTTCTACACATTCATCCAGTCTATAACTTATAATTGCAGCATTTAAACCATATATATTCAATGTTGTTAATGATAGCTGAGAACTTACTACTGTCATTTTGGTAACTGTTCTCTGAATGTTCTGTATATACTTTGTTCCTTTTTCCTCTTTTATTATTTATCTTTACAATTTGGTCATTTTCTGTAGTAAAAAGCTTTTATTTCTTTCTCATTTTCATTAGTGTATCTGCTCTACCTATGAGTTTAATTCTTTCTTGTGCTTTCTAAATAGTAGACATCATCCTTTTACTTATAGATATTGTACTCCCTGAAGCATTTCTTATATGATTGATCTAGTAGTAATGAATTTCCTTCAGTTTTTGCTTGTCTGAAGAAGATTTTATTTCCCCATCCTTTTTAAAGGATAGTTTTCCTGGGTATAGTATTCTTCATTGACATTATTCTTTTATCACTTTGAATATAGTATTTCATGCTCTCCTGGCCTGCAAGATTTTTACTGAGAAATCTGCTATTAGTCTGATGGGATTTCACCTACATGTGACTCAATATTTTTCTATTGCTATTTTTAAAATTATCCCTCTGTCTTCAGCCTTTGATAGTGTAACTTTAATGTGCCTCAGAGAATTTGTATTGAATCTATTAGTAGGTATTTTAGCTTTCTATATATAGATGTCTATATCTTTCACAAGATGGAAGAAGTTTTCAGATATTATTTCAATAAAAAGGTTTTCTATGGCATCTCTCTTATTCTTCTGGAAATTATAAAATTCAATTTTTTTTTTTTTGCTTTATGGTATCCTATATGTCATGTAGGCTTTCTTCATTCTCTTTTATTCTTTTATTCCCCCCGCCCCTTTTTAAAAAATCTGGCTCTGTTATTTTAAGAAACCAAGTTCAAAAATTCTTCTTCTTGAATTACTCTATTGTTGAGGCTCTTGATTGTATTTTTTTTTTATTTCATCCATCTAATTATTTAGTTCCAGAATTTCTGTTGGGTTCATTTTTTATGATATATGTTTCTCTTTCTTGAAATTCTCATTGAGGACATGAATTGCTTTCCCAATGGCTTTTTTTTTTAATTGCCTATCTGTATCCTCTTGTATCTCACTGCATTTCCTTAAGAACATTATTTTTAATTCCTTTTCAGGCTTTTTAGCAGATTCACATTTCTTTGGGATATTTTACTAAAGAATTATTGTGTTCCTTCATAAGTGTCATTTTTTTGTAAATGTTCATATTTCTTGTGCTCGTGTCCTTACCTTATCTGTGCCTCTATTTGAACAGTTTTCTTTCGGTTTCATGGATTGGCTTCTTTCATATAGAAAGATTTTTCCTGTAGCTGTATTTAAAGTATTGTTTCAGGAGGATGTTTTGGCTTTAATTCTGGATTGGCACAGTAGTGTCATCTCTATATGATGTGTTTGGATGCAATCAATGTCAGAACTGCCTGAGAATTCTTCATTGGCTTTGGCTCTGGTTGTTAGTGAAAATAATGGTGAGATGGGCCTGTCCTTATGCCACCAGATGGTGCACATGAGCACTGTCAGCAGTGAGTAGAATTGGCCAATATGCAGGCCCCTAGACAGCATTTGCTGGTGCCAGTGATGGCAGGATGGGCTAATCCTCAGGCCTCAAGCTTATTTTTCTTATTCTTAATTGACATAAAAGTGAATACCTTCAAATAATAATGGCAACCATGTATTCAATTATGCTTATATATGTTTATGTATAAGTGAAATGAATAATAGCAGTGATAAAAGGGCTAGGAGGGAGACATTAGTAATATTTTGTTATTATAAATTACTTGTACCTCTATGAAGTGTTATAGTATTATTTGGAAGTAGATTTAGATTGGTTTTAAATGCAATATATTCATATAAAAATGAAACAGGAACATTGCTATAGATCTCATGGACATTAAACAGATAATAAACAAATGTGAGCAACTCTAAGTCCACAGATATGATAACTTATATGAAATGCATCAATCACGATCTGCCAAAACTCACACAAAAAGACATAGAAAATCTGTATGGGCCTATATCTATTCAATAAATTGAATCAAAAATGATGTTACAAAACAAAAAAATACTAATCCCAGATGAGTTTATTGGTTAATTCTATCAAACATTTAAGGACAATATTATATCAGTGTTCCACAATATCTTACAGGAGACAGAAGCAGGAGGAACACTTCCCAACTCATTCTATAAGGACAGCATTACTCTAATATCAAAAGCCAAAGACATTACAAGAAAAGAAAACTATAGACAAGTACCTCTCATGAACATAGATACAAAAATCCCCAACATAAAGGTGTATACTTTTATACATTAATGAATTCAATTTGCTACTGGGGATAGTACCTATCATCTACACCACAATTAAGTGGATTTTTATCTGAGGTATGCAAAGCTGGTTCAACATTGGAATATCATTTAATCCAATCCATCACATCAATAGACCAATGAAGGAAAATCACACAATCATATCAATAAATGCAGAAAAAGCATTTGACAACATTTAACACCCATTCATGATAAACATTTTTAACACACTAGGAATAGAGAGGGACTTCCTCAACTTAATAAAGGACATCTACAGAAGTCCTATAGCTAATATCATACTTAATACTGAGAAATTTGAAGCCTTCCTGATAACAAAGCAAAGCTATCCCCCTTCACTTCTACTTTCAACATCTTACTGGAACACTTAGCTATTGCAATATGACAAAACAGGAAAGAAAATGTATATGGTTTGGTAAGAACAAAATAATGCAGTCTTTGTTTGCAGATGATATAATTGTCTGTGTAGAACTTTTTTTTAAATAAGTAAAAAAAAATCTCTGAGAACTAATAAGCAATTATATAAAAGTTGCAGGATTCAAGAGAAATAAGTCAATCACTTTTCTATGCACCATCAATGAACAAGTGAAATTTGAAATTAAAAATACATTACCAGTTACATTAGCAGCCTTAAAAATAAAATACTTAGGTGTAAATCTAAAAAAAAGTCCAAGATCTTATATAAGGAAAACTACAAAACTGATAAATAATATAAAAAAATAAACGGAGAGATATTTCAGATCATGAGTAGGAAGACTCAATGTTGTCATGATGTCAGTTCTTTCCAGCTGGACTTACAGACTCAGTGCAATTTCAAACAAAATTCCAGGAAGTTATTTTGTAGAAATTGATAAATTGGTTCTAAAGTTTATGTTAAGAGGGAAAAGATCCAGAAGAGAGAATTCAATACTGAAAGAAAAGAACAAAGTTAGAGGACTGACACTACTCAATTTCAAAACCTACTATAAAGATACAGTAATCAAGACACTATAGTATTAGTGAAAAAAACACAGACAAATAGATCAATGGAACAGAATATGAGCTCAGAAATAGACTCACATAAGTATAGTCAATTGATCGTTGAGAAGCAAAGGCAATAAAATGGAGCAGTCTCTTTTCAACAAATGGTGGTAAGACAACTGGACATTTATATCCTTACCCCTAAAATTAATCTATACACAGACCCTGAACCCTTCACAAAAATTAGCTCAAAATCGATCACAGACTTCAATGTAAAATGCAAAATTATTAAAATCCTAGCAAATGACATAGGAGAAATCCTTGATGAACTTGGACATGGAGATGACGTTTTAAATAAAACACTAAAGGCATGACCCATGAAGGAAGTGACTGATAAGCTGAACTCCATTAAAATTCAAAACTTCTGGTTTGCAAAAGACTGCATCAAGAGAATGAAAATACAAGCCACAGATTGGAAGAAATATTTACAAAAGACATATTTGACAAGAGTATTATCCAAATATTACACAGAACTCTTAAAACTCTACAATAAGAAAATTTACAACCTAACAAAAAATGGACAAAAAGCCTGAACAAGCACCTCAGCAAAGAAGATACACAGACAGAAAAAAGCATATGAAATGCTATTGAACAGCATATTGCCATATGGGAAATGCAAATTAAAACAACAATGAGATATCATGACACCCTATTAGAATAGCCAAAATCCAAAACACTGACCACACTAAATGCTGGCAAGGATGTAGAGCCACAAGAACTCTCATTCATTGCTATTGGGAATGTAAAATGGTACAGCCACTTTGAAAGACAGTTTGGTGATCTTCTACCAAACTAAACAATCTCCTGCCATACAATGCAGCAATCCTTGCTATTTACCCAAAGAATTAGAAAATTTCTGGCCACACAAACTCTCCAGGTGAATAATCATAGTAGCTTTATTCATAATGATCAAAACTTGAAAGGAGTGAATATGTCCTTCAGTAGGTGAATGAATAAGTAAACTGTGGTACTTCCAGACAATGGAATATTTTTCAGTTCTAAAATGAAATGAGCTATCAAACAATGAGAAAACATGGAGGAATCTTAAATGCATATTCCTAAGTGAAAGAAGCCAATCTGAAAAAGGATATATACAGTTTGAGTCCAACTATGTAGCATCCTGGAAAAAGTAAAACTAGAGACAGTAAAAAGATCAGTGGTTGTCAGGATTTAAGAGGGAGCAAGGGGATGAATAGGAGAGGAACAAAGAATGAACAGTGAAGTTTTTAGGGCAGTGAAACTATTGTGTAATATAATTTGGATGGAAGACATCTGTCAAAACCCAGGAGTGTACAACACCAAGAGTGAATCTTAGTCTAAACTGTGGACTTTGGGTGACAATGATATGTAGAATCAATGATCATAACAAATGTACCACTATGGGAGCGGCTGTTGACAGTGGGGGCATTTGTCTGTGAGTACAAGGAGTATTTGAGACCTCTGTACTTTCAGCTCAGTATCCTATGCCTATGCATGTTAGGTCTGCAGGAATAGAAAACACACAAATACACATGCATATATAGGGTTTTATGAGGGTATTTTCCTTTTTCATTTTATTAAAAAACAGGATCAAAGTTTACACATTACACTTAAACTTTTGTATCATTCTCATTTTGCTTTATATCATGACCATCATTCTAGGTCACATATAATAGAACAACTTTTTATAACTGCATAATATTCCACATTAAGTGTATTCCACAAATTAGTCAATGCTTCTCTTATTGATGACTCATCAAATATTTGCTCCTACCAACAATTCTATAACAGACATCTTTGTATGTATATTTGTGCATATGTGTTTATTATCTCATTTTATATTAATGCATGCATTTCTGTAGACTTAATTCCCGAAAGTGAGATTTACTGAATAAAATGGTATAAGTATTTTAAAAATAATTTGCGCTTCTACCATCAAATAAAGAAGTCCATTCTATTTTATCTGTATCAGATGTCATCAGTCTTTATCATTTTTATGAATCTTGAGAAGTGAAAAATTATGCCTCATTATACTTTAAATTTGCATTTTTGTAACTACTTGAAGATGAACATTATTTTGTGTTAATTAACAATTTGCATCTTCTTTTCTATGAATAGTCTGTTCTTATCTACTTTCTTATATGCTTTTTGTCTTTTAATGACCAGTTGATATTTTTATATAAGAAATTTTAAAAACTTTCAACATTTTACTTTAGGTTTATCTCTTATATAGTGCATACAGTGTGGGTGTGTATATGTGTGTGTATCTCTTATATAGTGCATACAGTGTGAGCGTATGTGTGTATCTCTTATATAGTGCATACAGTATGAGTGTGTGCATATTTGTGTTTGTGTGAGTGTGAAAAATCAGGTATTTCAGAGTTTAAGATCGTTTATATTTATTGTCAGATATAAATTCTATTTATTTTTGTTCCTTTTCCTTAATTTTGTAATTTTGGTATGGAAGTGACTACATTTTATTTTCCTTTTCTTATTGTAATTTGAAAGACTATAATTCTTTTAAAAGTTTTTTCCAACAATTATTAATATTATATTGTCTACCACTAATTAGTATACATTAATCATTCTAATATCAGGGAGGGATGGGAGGGACTTACCATCTTTTTTACTTTCTCAGTTTTTTTATAACCAGACACTTTTTATATCCTTAGTTCTTAGGTGAAACATGTTGTTTTTGTGTTTAAATATTTATAATAACTATCTAGAAGTCACTAAATACTGCAGCATTTAATAGTAATTGTTTCATAACACCATTTCTCTATTATTGATATCTTGTTCAAATGGAGTAATCTAAAAGTCAGGTTTTTATTGAATAAAGAAGCTGCCTATGTGCATCTTTATTTTTCTTGGTACAATAATACAATTTGCCAGGGTCTAAGACTGTGAACCCACAGTCACAAACCTTAGTATTTATCACAAAATTCAGCAGAGATTGGTCAATTGGAGATAAACAATAGTAAAAAATTAGAGGTTAACCTAATTTTATCCTTTGTTGACATATTTCCCCTCTCTTCCAGGAAGGATGCTTCTTTGAAAAAAAATTGCCTTGATATATCCTAGTGTTTGTCTCTTGCTGTTGAGTCATAATCAACAAGTTTAAGATTTTAATGCAGAAATAGACCTCTTTTCTATTCTGAACTTTTGTTTCTATTTGATTGGTTATTTTCTCTTCAGAAATGCTTATTATTTATAGATTAGCTCTCTGCTCTGTCTATGGTATCAATCAACTTCTCTTGATTATATGTACATACACATACACAGACCAATATGCAAACACACACACATATGTATATGTGTAGGTGTATACACACACACACAAGATAGGAAGATAATATGTAGACAGATATACAAATTCTTTCCTTTTGCTTTTTAGGAGACATTTACACTTTTGTCTATCCAGTGATTATATCATAAAATCACTCCTCTTTTTTATACATAAATTATTATTATTAAATTCTTTAACTTCCTATCTGATGGAGATAAACTCCCCTCAAAGCACCATGTAATTTCTGAAATTTTCCATAGTGTTATCTAATGTGTGTTCTGTAATAAACTCTTCAGGTTCTTCTCCTTGATCTCCACAACTTGTCATAGAAATGGTGAACTTCATGAAATCACCACTTTCCTAGGTAAAGCTATTTCTCCAGTGGGAATCACTGATGTTCTCACTCCAGTTGTGGAGAGGAGACAGATCTTATTATGTCAAAAAGTGTTTTCCTAGCTGTGTTTGGGGCTGTTGGAGCTCCAGACTGCTAATGCAATAGACATTGTGGTTTTCATTCCATATCTTTCCTGTTTATCTCCTTCCATTATTTAGCATTAATTTTTTTTAATGAAAGTTAATACCATTTCCACTGCTGGCTTGAGCTTTGATTGGTCTAAAACTTAGATATAAGTTAATAAAAGTTGTCCTGTCTCTCTGACCAGAGCAACGTGTTCAATTAACCAAAGTCAAAGGCAATCAAGACCTTGCTCTTCTACTGGCAAAAGGACTGTTTCATAAGTAATCCAATCAAAGTATATCTAAGACCTTAGTTTATTATAAGCAAAGGAATGATCATTCTCCTGGATATGAAAGGAGAAAGAAACTCTTGTGGCTACTGGGTTTCATGAAGATGACTGTCACATGGAGAAATGCAGAGTCAAAAATATTACAAAGAAATAAAGCTGAAGTTCTAAGCTACAATTAAAACATTTGATTGGGGTCTTTTGAGTTATACAGGCTGTTAAATAACTATTTAATGTTTAAGTCCATTTTTATTCAGTTTTCTACTAATTATATATGAAAGCATACTGACACAAATACTTACACATGCTGAGGAGCACACCTTCTTCAGCCTGGAAGATTCAAAAGCTAATACCCTGTGCCTGGCTGCTCTAAAAACTGCTCCCCTTTCCATTGCAGCCACTGTTACAAATGAAAGGCTAGCTTCTGCTGTACCTTCACATGGTTGGGGGAATACACTCATAGCATTGGAACAGCTCTAGTCCTCTCTTAGCTGAGAGTTTTAAAGTAAGTCATATCCAGCCCAAAAGAGAGGAGGAAGTTCCTTCTCCTCCTGTGAGAAAACAATCTGTCATATTTCCTATCCCAGGAACCCTTCTTTCTAGAATAATGGGCAGTGTAAGCAATACCTAACAACTATCACCACCTCCATTACACTCCACAATCCCAGGAAAACCAGATTCACAAAAACACTAAGTGAAAAAACTAATGATTGGCAGGGCTAGCATGCAAATATGGGTTTGCCTGCTTACACAAAGCCTATGCTTTTTCTGTTACCCAAGTTTGTCATATAAGTAATGTAAGCTTGATTCAAAATTTTCAATCAACAGTGTTTAATAGAAGAGTTGAAAACATATGTTCTAACAAAATCCAAGACAACATATTATTTTCTGAATCCTGAACCCTGACCACATGCATAGCCTGTAATACATTTTGTTTGCTTAGTCATTCATGGGTCTACTTTAAAAAAATGTATTGGATGTACATGCATATTCAGATTTTATGCATAAAATGTGGAATGATACCTTCCTTAGTAGTGTTCAAGATAAAGTGCAACAGAAAGACTACTTTTGACTTGTATTATGAATAAAGTAGAACCTGAACTTGATTTTAAATGATACAGTAAGTCCTCATCTAACATCACTGATAGGTTCTTGGAAACTGCAGCTTTAAATGAAATCTTGTACAAAGAAACCAGTTTTACCATAGGCTAATTGATACAAAAAAGAGTTAAGATCCTGTGGAATATTTCTGGTCACAAAAACATCACCAAACTTCTATATAAAGACCCAAAACATTTCCAATATTAAACATGACATAAATGTGAGCTACATGTACATTAAGAAAGATTAACAAAAACAAGATAGTTACCCATGTTTTTGTGAATCAGTGAGTGTTGATGGTCATAGTGGTGATTAAGTAGAAATAAATGTTTGCAAAGCTAAAACTGTCAGGAGCACTTCTTCCCACCACACAGTTAAAAAAAGAATTACAAACAAATAAGGGTGGCTCACAGCTGGATGAGCACTTTCATCTTGCAGCATTTATTGTGTATTTGTATGATGACCATCTACTTAACAAATATTTATTTGGCAATAATTTACATTGATTGATTTGTTCATTTTCCAAACTGCTTATTCCAGTTCAGGGTTGCAGATGGCTGGAGCCTATCCCAGTGGCTCAGAGTACAAAGCATGGACTAGCCCCGGATAGAACACCCTCCATCACAGGGTGCTTTCATGCACACCTACACTCAGAATAAGACCATGTAGACACACCATGGTGAATCAGAAGGAAGACTGTTTTTGAGAATTCTGTCCTGCTGGAATATGCACCTGGGGTAAATCCAGCTGAATGAAGGTGTTGGATCCAATTTGGACATGTTAGGTAAACAGGCATTATTTAGTTTGGAATACCATTGTGAAAAAATATATAAAGTTATAAATTCCAACCTCATTAATCATGTTCTACATTTTCTACCAAAAGAGTGGAGAAAATAAAAAAAAACACACACATATTTGTGAGCTCAACTGTGTTTACCCTAACATTTTGGATTTCATTACTTATAGTAATTCTCAATGGATAAGTTTTGAGAAGGCAAGAGATACCAAGTATTTGCAAAGACTAAGAGAGTAGAGCTTTATCAAACCCTGTAGCCCTGTCTCTCCTTCATCTACTGCCCAACATTGCTAGATTAACAAGAAGGAAAAAAAGTACCTGGAATTTTTTGACTTTAGCACTGATTCTTTGTTACAATAAATATATATTAATTATGTTCTAACATGTATGAAATGGGATATTAATACAACAATTTAATATCCCAAAAGTGTTTTGTACTAAATTTTATGTTAATAACTAAGGTGAATATATACTATGAATTAACAACTGTATGTTAATTAATAAAAGCTCTGCATCTACAAAAATGTGACTATATTAATTTCCCAGTCCTTCCTATGGCCAAGAATAGCCCAATTCTCATGCAATTTATGGCACTCTGCTCCTCATTTAACTTACACTCATAACATAGCATATATTTTAATGCTTTTCTCTGTAGTACATAAAACAATGGCAGAAATAGAAAGTTAATATTTTCACAATTAATATTGATGGAATCCACTGTAGAGAACACCAGGAAATAAAGAGCAAGCAAAGAATGAAAATGACTATATTCTCAAATAAGATGTTTCAAAATAATATCATTATGAAAGTTCTCTCTAAATGCTTTTTTATGCACAAGAGTTAGAAAACTTGTGATTGTGAGTTTTCATTTGTGAAAATACCTCTACAGAATTTCTTTGATGAAGCTCAACTTAAGAAAAATCAGTTGGTGAAATTCACTAGAAAATCTAATAGTGTAATAAATACAGAACAAAAGAGTGTGTCTCATGAAAGGGTAATGAATAAATCTTAGTTGTCAACCATCCTTTAACTTGTGTAAAGTTGTATATGCATTGAATTTCTTTTTCTAAAGGTAATATATATTTTCTATTTAAGAGTAATGAACAAATCTTAGTCATTAAACCAATCCTTTAACTTGTGTAAAGTTGTGTATGCACTGTATTTCTTTTTCTGTAGGTAACTTTTTTTTTATTCATGAAATGCCTTTTCCAGCTTTACCAACACACCTTAGGTACACAACGTGGGATTTTATTAATTTATTTTAATCAAGGTGTGGTTATGTAAGGTTGGAGATAAGAAATGGTGTTCCAGGAATTATATAATTCAACAATTGGCAGATTTGCCTAACTATCAGTGTTCATGTTAAACACAGACACTGCATAACTATTGAAAACCTGATGGCATATTCACCTGTACTTGGTACAGTGCCATAGATCACAAAATTACACATATCCTACTCTGGGTGTGCAGAAAGGTTATTAGGGAATTTACCCAGGGCATCCATTCTCTGGGTCTCCTAAATAGTCTGTACTTCTACATCAGTTCAATGAAAAGAACACCAAACTAGAGTTTGTGAATAATTGTGTGGGTTTCTGGCATTAAATAGTTTTACAGCTGGAATTGATCTTATAAATTATGCAAGTCAGAATTCTAATTGGAAAAATCAGGCTCTCAAGCAGTTAACTGACTTGTCGAACATCTCATAGTCAAAGGGGCAAAAGGGGACTATGACCAAAACATTTCATTTCCAGTCCTTGTTCTTCCTATGGCATTGTACTGACTTAATGTAACCTTTCCTTGAATTTTGTCATAAATAAAATGAGTACATTGGACTACGGCAGTGTTTTTCACACATCATGTTCCATATAGTCCTGGGATTCCACAAGGTAACAGGGGCCACTTAGAAGTAAGCATGAGGATGATACAGGATAGTTAGGGCTTGGGGCTTCAGTGGAGCTCTATGTAAGATTTTACTTTAAAAACTTTCATGGCTAAATAAAAACTTGAAAACCAGAGTTATTAAAGAGTCACTTGTATGTTCTATACAGTAGTCCCCTCTTATCCTTGTGGAATACTTCCCAAGGCCACCAGTGGATGCCTGAGACCACACATAGTACCAGACCCTATATATATGATACTTTTCTTCCTATGCATACATACCAATGATAAAAGTTTACAAGTTAGACACAGTAAGAGATTAACAACGATAACCAATAATGAAATAGAGCAATTATCACAATATTTCAGCATTACTACTCTTTTTTGGGGGGCCATTATGAAGTAAAATAAGAGTGACTTGAACATAATCACTGAGATACCTCTGCCGTCAAATCTGATCATCTCAAAGGCTACTATGAGACTAATGGGCAGGTAGCATCCACAGCCGGGTTCTGCTGGACAAGGGAATGATTCACACCTTGGATGGGATAAAGTAAGACAGTGCAAGATTTCATTATGCTACTCAGAATGGCACACAATTCAAAATTTATGAATTGTTTGTTTCTGAAATTTTCCATCTAATATTTTTGAACCTTGGTTGATGTTGGGTAACTGAAACTACAGAAAGTGAAATGTGGGATAAGAGGGCACTAATGTAAATGTAAAATCATATTGTGTAAGTTTGAATTTCGAGAGAATTTGCTCTCATAAATCAAGCAATTTCTAGCCATTTTCAAATATTACAGGTTTTTATTTGCATCTGTTCTTAAGGATATGAGATAGGAAATTTAGATAGCATTATTGTAGACATTATTTCTAACATGAATAATATTACAAGAACTATCACTTGTTGAATGCTTAAGTTCCAGGCACTGTTCCATGAGTTTTACATATATTAGCCCATTTAATTTATTTAAAATAACCTAATGAATTATAGGTACTAATTTTATCCTCACTTTAGACATAAGAAAACTAAGGCACAGAAAAGTTAAGTGATTTATTCAGTGTCACATAGCTAGCAAGTGACATATTCAGATTCAATATTGACAAAGGTACCACGGGTCATAACATAAGTATATGCAGTACAAATCACTCCCCGACAAATGAAAACATCTGTGATCTTCATGGTGAATAGAAACTTTTCATCTCTATAAATGACATTCCTACCCTCACATTCCTCAACACTAAAGACCACTTTGAACTAATAACCTGCATAATAACCACGATTAAGAGAAAAATAACTGAAGCACAAATGATATCATTATGTGATCTACAGTGTCTTGATTGATTGTCTAGTTGAGATTCACCTGTATGTGCACATGATAAAGAAGCTAGATCAATAAAGTTTATAATATCTAATGCAGGCATATATGTGGGTTCAAAACAAATAAAAAATTACCAGTGTAGTAATTTTCACAAAATATCTATTCAAGCATGGGAGTATTAGACACACCACTGTCCTCAAAGTTGAATGCACTGATTTAATAAAAGGCTGGCCCGGCATGAGTACAGGTCTTGACAATAGACATCTATAAAAAAGGGAATCTAAAAGTGCCTTCCTTCTTCACTAGGAGGAACTTTGTAATCAATGTTGTGGCATTAGGATTCAACTTAGCAGTTTCCCCATTTTCTCTCCAGGTTCTGGGGGCCATTTCACTTCTGCTCTTCCTTTTGGGAAACTACCTTTAAGAACTCCTTGCATCCACTTAGTATTACTCCTTTTTATTTGCTTGTTCCTAATACAAGAACTACATTTTATCAACCTTCAAGTTTTCCATTGTATTTTCATGTAATAAAAAATTACTGTTTGAATGACAATATCATCAATCACTCACACACTCCCAAACTTTCAGAAAACATCAGTTGCCATCTGTAAATTTTACTATGGGTTTTAAAAAGAAACATGCCATACTCAACAATGTCAACTGCAAATGCTGAAATAACTTATCTTTCTAAATGCTTTTCATCTCCAATTTATTTTATATGGCCCACATGAATTATCTTTCTTTCTTTCTTTCTTTTTTTTTTGGTTCTGAAAGAAAGGGTTTAACAGAAAATTAACTTTCAGGTTGGTCTTTATTCTGGGCTATGTTATAAAAAGGGTATTTTTTTTTAATTTTTGAAATTTCAGCTTTTATTTTAGATTCAAGGGGTACATGTGCAGTTTTGTTACATGGGAATATTGTGTGATGTTGAGGTTTGGGGTGCAATTGATCCCATTACTCAGGCAGTGAGCATAGTACTCATGAGGTAGTTTTTCAGCCCTTCCTCCCAACAAGTAGTCCCCTATGTCTGTTGTTCCCATCTTTATGTCCAAGTGCATCCAATGTTCAGCTCCCACCTATAAGTGAAAAATACATGGTATTTGGTTCTCTGTTTTTCTATTAATTCACTTAGGATAATGGCCTCCAACTATATCAGTTGCTGCAAAGGACATGGTTTTGTAGCCATGAAGAATTATCTTTCTAAATCCCAGATTTAATTCTACCATGCTGCAGTTTAAAAGCCTGATGGCTCCGTATTATCTAGTCCTAAAAGATCAAGTTCACATTCCTCAGCCTGGCATGCAAGGTCTTGCAAGATCTAGTCATACCCTACCTTCCAACTTTTCTACACCCAAATCTCCACTAGAGCTATGCAGGGCCATTGACTTTAATTACCAAGCCCCCAGGTCAAATTAGTTGGTATCCCTAAACATTTTCAACTGTAATTATTACCATTATCCCATTGCATGGCAATTCTTTATTTAAGAGTCTATCTCTCTTTCAAAACTAAACTTCACAGTCTGGTAAACTGGTCTTTTTTATACCTGTGCTCATTATTTAACAGCTTGCACACAATCTTTAACAAGCATTTCATAAATGCATGCAAAATTGCATGGCAAGGCAGGATTCCAAGCTTTGACTCAAATAGTCCTCTCTGATGAAATGACATTCCCTTTCATTTTTGCCTCCTTAAGACATATACATTCTTTAAAGTCCTATTAAAATTGTAATTCCACTCTGAGTTCTTGAAGAGGGGAACACATCATTCAGATTTGAGTTGACTAATTACAATTAGCAAATGCTTAATAAATGTTTAAAGTAACAAAACTATTAAGGAACCATTTGTTAAATAGGGAATCCTTTCCCCATTGCTTATTTTTGTCAGGTTTGTCAAAGATCAGATGGCTGTACATGTTGATCTTATTTGTGAGTTCTCTATTCTGTTCCATTGGTCTATGCGTTGTTTCTGTACCAGTACCATGCTATTTTGTTTGCCATAGCCTTGTAGTATAGTTTTAATTTGGTTAGCATGGTGCCTCCAGCTTTGTTCTTTTAGCTTAGAATTGTCTTGACTACACCGGCTCTTTTTTGAATCCGTATTAATTTTATGGTAGTTTTTTTTCCCAATTCTGTGAAGAATGTTAATAGTAATTTAATGGGAGTAGCACTGGATCTATAAATTACTTTAGGCAGTATGGCCATTTTCACGATATTGATTCTTCCTATCCATGAGCATGAAATGTTTTTACATTTGTTTGTATCTCCCCTGATTTACTTGAGTAGTTGTTTGTAGTTCTCCTTGAAGAGGTCTCCACTTCCCCTTGCTAGCTGTATTCTTAGGTATTCTCTTTGTAGCAGTTGTGAATGGGAGTTCATTCATTATTTGGCTTTTTCCTTGGGTATAGGAATGCTTGTGATTTTTGCACACTGATTTTGTATCCTGAGACTTTGCTGAGGTTGCTTATCAGCTTAAGAAGCTTTTGGGATGAGACTATGGGGTTTTCTAGATAAAAAATCATGTCATCTGCAAACAGTTTGACTTCCTTTCTTCCTATTTGAATGCCCTTTATTTCTTTCTTTTGCCTCATTACCCTGGCCAGAACTTCCAATACTATGTTGAATAAGAGTAGTGAGAGAGGGCATTTTTGTCTTGTGCTAGTTTTCAAAGGGAATGCTTCTAGCTTTTGCTCATTCAGTATGATAGTGGCTGAGGGATTTTCAAAAATGGCTATTGTTATTTTGAGGCATGCTCCATCAATACCAAGATTATTGAGAGTTTTTAACATGAAGGGATGTTGAATTTTATCAAAGGCCTTTTCTACATCTATTGAGACAATCATGTGGTTTTTGTCTTTAGTTTTGTTTGTGTGATGAATTACATTTATTGATTTTTGTATGTTGAAACAGACTTACATCCCAGAGATAAGCCAACTTGATCATGGTGGATAGCTTTTTGATGTGCTCCTGGATTTGGTTTGACAGTATTTTACTGAGAATTTTTGTATCGATGTTCATCAGAGATATTGGCCTGAAGCTTTCTTTTTGTTGTAGTATCTCTGTCAGGTTTTGGTATAAGGATGATGCTGGCTTCATAAAACGAATTAGGGAGGAGTCCCTCCTTTTTAATTTTTGGAATAGTTTCAGAAGAAATGTTACCAGCTCCTCTTTGTACCTCTGGTAGAATTGGAAAACTACCTTTAAGGACTCCATGCATTCACTTAGTATTTATTAGGTTTTTGTTGTTGTTGTTGTTTGTAGGCTATTTATTATTGCCTCAATTTCAGAACTTGTTGTTGGCCTATTCAGGGATTCAACTTCTTCCTGGTTCAGTCTTGGGAGGGTGTATGTGTCCAGGAATTTATCCATTTCTTTTAGATTTTCTAGTTTATTTGCATAGAGGTGTTTATGTTATCCTCTGATGGTTGTTTGTATTTCTGTGGGATCAGTGATGATACCAATATTATCATTTTATTTATATGGATATCAGTGATGATATCCACCTTATCATTTTATCATTTATTATATTCTTCTCCTTTTTCTTGTTAGTCTAGTTAGCAGTCTATTGTATTAAGTTTTTTCATTATTTTGAGATATGTTCTGTCAATACCTAGTTTACTGAGGGTTTTTAGCAACAGCCAGTATCATACCGAATGGGCAAAAATTGGAAGCATTCCCTTTGAAATCCGGCACTAGACAAGGATGCCCTCTCTCACCACTCCTATTCAATATAGTACTGGAAGTTCTAGCCAGAGCAATCAGGCAAGAAAAAGAAATAAAAGGTATTCAAAT
>CAUYQU010015421.1:0-18580 GCA_963574635.1 Cheracebus regulus
ATCCCCTGTAGGAGGAGAGGCATTCTGATTTCGGGTGTTCTCAGCCTTTTTGCACTGGTTTCTTCCCATTTTTGTGGATTTATCCACCTGTCATCTTTGTAATTGCAGACTTTCAGATTGGGTCTCTGAGTGGACATCCAGCTGGTTGGTGATGAAGTTTTTTCTGTTTCTTAGTTTTCCTTGGCAGACGCCACTTCCCCACAGAGCTAGGCCTTCCCGGGTTCGGCTGTGCTTCGCTGAGACTCTCAGTCCTCAGCGCTTCCAATTGCTGTTCTCCTTGTGGGGATGGGACCAGCCGAGCCTGATTAAAAGGGCACCCTGTCACGTATACTCCACACTGAGAAGCACTGCTCCAGGACACCGGCAAAACAGCCGTGCCGGCCAAAAGAGTCACACTGGCGACCTGTGTGGCTCCTCCGCCAGGAATCTCCCAGTTTGTGGGCAACAAAAATTCGTCTGAAATTGCATTGTCCACTCGCTCTCTGCACTTTCACTGGGAGTTACAATCCTGAGCTGCTGCTAATTGGCCATCTTGGATTTCTCTCCCACAAATACATTTTTTTAAAAGAAGGTAAATTGGAAGTTGTATCAGTTAGTTATTGCTGTGTAGCAAACAACTCCAAAATATAGTAGCTTAAAACAACAACCACTTATTCTTTCCCATAAATCTATGTATCAGTTGGGTGGTCCTGCTGATCTTCACTGGGTTTGGCTAGGCAGAGTTTTGATCTTAGCTGAGGCTTACTCACATGCTTGACAATTAGCTGGAAGCTTGCTGAGCTTTTAATGGCTTCAGCTAGGATGACTGAACTCCACTCCACATATCTCATTCTCCAGCAGAATTGCCTAGGGGTGTGTGTGTGTGTGTGTGTGTGTGTGTGTGTGCGCGCGCACGCGCACGCGCGCATGTGTGTGAAATTTGCTGCTTTCCTCTTGGCCAAAACAGGCTACACAGCCAAGCCCAGATTCAAACTGGGTAGAAACTACAAAGTTTCAAGGCCAAGTTATAAAGCAATTAATCTATACCACTGCAGCGTAAAGTGAGTGAAAATTGACATGGTGGGGAATACCTTAGCATTTGCTAAAGAAATCATCATAAAGATATAGAATGTCCTGAGAAGGCTTCCTGAAGGAAGTAAATGAAGGGAAGACCATTTCAGGTGGGAGAAAGATATATTATGGGAATAAGTCATTTTACTGGAGGTATAATCACTTATTTAACAAATTCCCAATTGATGTAGATTGTTCTAAATTTTCTCCATTACAATCAGAGCTGATCTATGCATCTAGCTATATAGCTTACATACAGGATATATGATACATTTGTATATACACACACACATAGATACATCACACACATGATATGCAAATATAAATTCTTAGAAAGGGAATTGCTAATTCAAGTAGCTCGTAAATTTTTATAGATGCCATCTAAGCAGACCATACAAATTACCATCTAAACAGACCATACAAATGTATACTTCTACCAACAGTGTATGAGACTTGTTTATCTTATATTTATACTGAATTTTATCAAACTTAAAACTTTGCCAGTCTAATAGGTAAGAAGTAGTGCTTGAGATTTTTATAAATATCTCTTTGGTTATAAGGACAATTAAACTATAATATTGGTGGATCATGCCTGTAATCCCGGCATTTTGGGAGGTCAAAGTGAGCGGATCACTTGAGCTCAGGAGTTGAAAACCAGCCTGGGCAACATGGCAAAATCCTGTCTCTACAAAAAATACAGAAATTAGCCAGGAATCATGGCATGCGCTTGTAGTCCCAACTTCTAGGAAGGCTGAGGTGGGAGGATGGCTTGAGTCCAAGAGGTGGATGTTGTAGTTAGCCGAGATGGGGACACTGCAATCCGGCCTAGGCAACAGAGCCATACCCTGACTCAAAATAAATAAATAAATGAAATAAAAATAAACTATAATATTTGCACATATAGCGGATGTTGGTTTCTTATGAATTGTCAGCTCATCTCTTCACTCATCCTTTAGAAAAATTAAGGCTAACTTTTACAGTTATTTTGACTTTTATTTTTTAATCTATTTTTTATTTCAATAGGTTTTCAGGGAACAGGTGGTGTTTGGTTATAGGAATAAGTTCTTTAGTGGTGATTTCTGAGATTTTGGTGCACCCATCACGCAAGCAGTGGACAGTGTACCCAATATGTAGTCTTTTTTCCTTCACCTCCCTCCCATCTTTTCCCCCAAATCCCCCAAATCCATTGTATCATTCTTATGGCTTTGTCCTCATAGTTTAGCTCCCAATTATGAGCAAGAACATATGATGTTTTGTTTTCCATTCCTGAGTTACTTCACTTAGAATAATAGTCTCCAATTCCACCAGGTTGCTGCAAATGCCATTGTTTCATTCTTTTTTATGGCTGAGTAGTATTCCATGATACATATAGACCACATTTTCTTTATTCACTCATTGATTGATGGGCATTTGGGCTAGTTCCACATTTTGCAATTGCAAAGTGTGCTGCTAGAAACATACATGTACAAATATCTTCTTTGTATAATGACCTTTTTTCCTCTGGGTAGATATCTAGTAGTGAGATTGCTGGATCAAATGGTAGATCTACTTTTAGTTCTTTAAGGAACCTCCACACTGTTTTCCATATTGGTTGTACTAGTTTTACATTCTCACCAACAGTGTAAAAGTCTTCCCTTTTCATGGCATCCACATCAACATGTATTTATTTTTATTTTTTATTGTGGCCATTCTTGCAGGAGTGAGGTGGTATCACATTGTGGTTTTAATTTCCCTGATCATTAGTGATGTTAAGCATTTCTCCATATGCTTGTTGGCCATTTGTATATCTTCTTTTGAGAATGGTCAATTCATGTCTGTTGCCCACTTTTTGATGGGATTGTTTGAGTTCTTTGTAGATTCTGGATATTAGTCCTTTATCGGATGTATAGATTGTGAAGATTTTCTCCCATTCTGTGGGGTGTCTGTTTACTCTGCTATTTCTTTTGCTATACAGAAGCTTTTTATTTTAATTAAGTCCTATCTATTTATCTTTTAAATTTTCACTAATATTTTAAATTATCTTCTAAATTTAATGAAGTCCCATCTATTTATCTTTTATATTTTCTCTAATCTTTTAATTAGAGAAAAGATTAATCTTTGTTTTCATTGCAGTTGCTGTTGGGTTCTTGGTCATGAAACCCTTGCCTAAGCCAATGTCTAGAAGGGTTTTTCTGGTGTTATCTTCTAGAATTTTTATGGTTTCATGTCTTAGGTTTAAATCCTTGATCCATCTTGAGTTGATTTTTACATAAGGTGAGAGATGAGGATCCAGTTTCATTCTCCTACATGTGGCTTAACAATGATCCCAGCACCATTTGTTGAACAGGGTGTCCTCTCTCACTTTATTTTTTTGTTTGCTTTGTCGAAGATTAGTTGGCTGTAAATATTTGGGTTTATTTCTGGATTCTCTATTCTGTTCCATTGGTCTATGTACCTATTTTTATACTACCATGCTGTTTTGGTGACTATGACCTTACAGCACAGTTTTGAAGTCAGGTAATGTGATGACTCCAGATTTGCTCTTTTTGCTTAGTCTTGCTTTGGCTATGCAGCTCTTTTTGGTTCCATATGAATTTTAGGATTTTTTTTCTAGTTCTGTGAAGAATGATGGTGGTATATTGATGGGAATTGTATTGAATTTGTAGATTGCTTTTGGCAGTATGGTCATTTTCACAATACTGATTCTACCCATCCATGAGCATGGAATGTGTTTCCATTTGTTTGTGTTATCTATGATTTCTTTCAGGAGTGTTTCGTAGTTTTCCTTGTAGAGGCCTTTCACCTCCTTGGTTAGGTATAATCCTAAGTATTTTATTTTGTTTTTGCAGCTATTGTAAAAGGGGTTGAGCTCTTGATTTGATTCGCAGCTTAGTCGCTGTTGGTGTATTGCAGAGCTACTGATTTGTGTACATTAATTTTGTATCCTGAAACTTTGCCGAATTCATTTATCAGCTCTAGGAGCTTTCTGGATAAGTCTTTAGGGTTTTCTAGGTATATAATCATAAAATCAGCAAACAGTGACAGTTTGACTTTCTCTTTACCAGTTTGGATGCCCTCTATTTCTTTCTCTTGTCTCATTGCTCTGGCTAGTACTTCTAGTACTAAGTTGAATAGAAGTGGTGTAAGTGGGCATTCTTGTCTTGTTCTAGTTTTCAGGGGAAATGCTTTCAACTCTTCTCTGTTCAGTATAATGTTGGCTGTGGGTTTGTCATAGATGGCTTTTATTACCTTAAATTTTGTCCCTTCTATGCCAGTTTTGCTGAGGGTTTTAATCATAAAGAGATGCTGGATTTTGTTGAATGCTTTTTCTGCATCAGTTGAGATGATCATGTAATTTTTGTTTTTAATTATGTTTATGTGGTGTATCACATTTATTTATTTATTTATTTAGAGATGGTGTTTCACTCTTGTTGCCCAGGCTGGAGTGCAATGGTTCAATCTCAGCTAACTGCAACCTCTGCCTCCTGGGTTCAAGCAATTCTCCTGCCTCAACCTCCCAAATACCTGGGATTACAGGCATGTCACCACGCCTGGCTAATTTTGTATTTTTAGTAGAGATGGGGTTTCTCCCATGCTGGTCAGACTGGTCTCAAACTCCTGACCTCAGGTGATCCACCCACCTTGGCCTCCCAAAGTGTTAGGATTACAGGTGTGAGCCATTACAAATGTGAGCCACCATGCCTGGTGGGTGTATCAAATTTATAGACTTGCAGATGTTAAGCCATCCTGGCATCCCTGGTATAAAACTCACTTGATAATGGTGGATTATCTTTTTGATATGCTGTTGGATTTGGTTAGCCAGTATTTTGTTGAGGATTTTTGCATCTATGTTTATCAAAGATACTGGTTTGTAGTTTTCTTTTTTTGTTACGTCCTTTCTTGGTTTTGGCATTAGTGTGAAACTGGCTTCATAGAATGATTTAGGGAGGGTTCCCTCTTTCTCTATCCTGTGAAATAGTGTCAGTAGGATTGGTACTAATTCTTCTTTGAATGTCTGATAGAATTCAGCTGTGAATCCATCTGGTCCTGGACTCTTTTATGTTGGCAAGTTTTAAATTACCATTTCAATCTTGCTTCTTGTTATTGGTCTATTCAGAGTTTCTATATCTTCCTGGTTTTATCTAGCAGGGTTGTATATTTCCAGGAATTTATCCATCTTCTCTAAGTTTTCTAGTTTATGTTTTGACTTTTAATTTAGCTTTCATTATTACCTTTATTTACTTTTATGTTTTTCATTTTTATTAATATTTTTCCTCTTTACTTCCAACTAATCTATTGATTTTATACTATGTATATAGCTTTATTTTATTCCTTTTAATTTTCTTATTTTATAATTATACTTTTGGTTTTACTCTCTTCTCAACCTATCTTTGAACTTTTACTATTTGAGCCTCAGCACAAAAGGACAGGCTGGAGGCTGCCTCTCTGCAGTGGCCCTGTTTTCACCTCTTTTCCCCCTTACTGAATCTCTTATCTGTTTATCCTCGTCTTAGCTGCCTCAGAAAACTAAATAACTGACTTTCCCCAGGACAACCCCTGTTTTTGCTTGTATGGATGTTGCTCTTGTTATACTGAAATGGTGATAATCTTGATAATTTGCACTATCCAGAAACTATTTCCAGAGATTACTTATGAGAAGAACCAGGTGATTGTGAATGAGAAAAGAGAGAGAATCTTTACTTTATACTTACACCTATCTGTACTCTTTGGAATGTTTCCATAATCATGTAGTACTTTTATAAGATATGCAATTAAAAACTAATAAGTTTTGTGTTCTTCAACAATTATAGGCAATAGCTATGGGACAAATCATATCAACAGCATGCCCAAGGTGAGATGGGAAGTTGTTACCCTGCTCTGGCATTGGTGAGGAAGCTCTTGATAAATAGTCCCAGGATAGCAACACAGAATGTCTGGATACATGTGGTGGCCAGTGGTGGACAGACCCTAAGGTTACTCCCAATGACCTCTGTATTCTAGTATTCAAATCCCCTCCCTTTGAGTGTGAGTAGTATCTGCAACCTACTTCTAACCAATAGAATACAGCAAAGGTGATGGAAGATCACCCCTATGATTATAATACATTAGCTAAGACTCCATTCTGCTGATACTCACTGTTGCTCTCCTGCTGGGTCTATAGAAGCAAGTGGCCATGCTGTGACCTGGATGTGAAGAGGGCTGTGTGAGCTGCAGGCAGCCTCTAGGGGCTGAGGGTGGCCTCTAGCCAATACAGCGAGAAACCAAAGCCCTCAGATCTACAGATACAAGCAAGTGAATACTACTAACAACCTGAGTGAGACTGGAAACAAATTTTCCCTAACTGAGCCTCTAGATGAGAACACAGCCCAAATGATACCTTGATTGCAACCATCTGAGAGCAGAGGACCCAACTAAATAGTTCCTGGAATCATGACCCATGGAAACTGTGACATGATAATGTGTGTATGTATGTGTTTAACTGCTTTATTGAGGTTTAATTTGTATAATATATAATTCACCCATTTAAAACGTACAATTAATGAATTTTAGTATATTCACTGAGTTTGTAAGCATTACCACAATCTTAGAACATTTCATCTCCTCCCCAAAAACCTCCATACACATTAGCAGTTACTCCCCAACCCCTCAGCCCTAGACAATTACCAAACTACTGACTGTCTATAAATTTGCCTTTTCAAGATATTTCATATGAATGAACTTGTATATTACGTGGTCTTTTTTGATTTACTTCTTTCACTTAGTGTTGTTTTAGGACACTAAATATGTGGCAATTTGTTACATAACATAGAAAACTAATACATAGTCACAACAGTTTAACTCTAATATTTATTTTTCAATTGCTCCTCTTCCCTTCTAATCAGGGTCAAAAGAATCCTCCTCATCCATTGTGTCCTTCGAGAGAGCCGCTCATTTGTTAGAACTTGTATTCATCATTCAGGAGTCACATAAAATGTAAGATTCCAAACAGGAGGGAAGCACTTTTCACTCCCATGTCATGAATCTTTTTTCCTTTTGAGAAAGTGCTTCAAGGGTTTGGGCTGTGGCTGAGGATCCTATAATGTTTCCTTAGTTTTCCCAAGGGTAAGTAGAATGTTAATTATGATATTCAAAGCTAAACTTTGACTTTTTGTCTGCTTAAACTATCAGTAACTGAGAGAGGTGTGTTATAGTCTCACTATGATTGTGGATTGCTTGATTCCTCCTTGTAAACTTCCCCTTGCTCTTCACTACCCACCTGCATCCCTAACCCCTGAACCACCCTGGCCTATGGTTTCAGGTCACTTCTTTGGTTTCCGGTGACCCCTTTTCTGGCACTAGGAGATGTTCCTGTTTTACGCATGTAAGAATTTGACAGTGCACTTTAAATAATTTTTATTTTGTTTTATAAATCCTTTCTAGGCATTGCAGTGGGAAGAATTTTCAGGTTTCTTAGTCTGTCATATTGCTGAAATTGGATCAATCAAAAGTTGATATGTCCATATTTCCTATTCCCAGGTGTCCTATAATTTTGTTTATTAACAATTATCTCAATGCCTCAAGGAGTCAGGTGTCACCCTGCAATCCCCTTCCTAACACAGCGTCACTAGGCTCCCGCATTTGACCACAGAACACAAGATTCCAGACACCACCTTGTGAAGTGCCATGACTTCCTACATTTGGATTCAAGTGTATAGACGAACATATGCTTACACATATGCATGTCTTCCTGCCCTCTCTACAGAGTTTCTAAGGGGGCATCAATAGGCCAGAAACCAGGCAGTAAGCTATGGCCACAATGAACCATGCTCAGTTCCCTGAGAGTGTGACGTTCTTTGTACTTACTTTTCCCTTCTTGTGCTATTTTCCTTCTTCCCATCTGTTCATCATTCAACACCCACCCCAATCCACTTCTTCTACAATGCTTTCCCTACCCTTTTATTGCTTTGCACATCCTTCTACTATTGGGTTCATTATACTATATTTTTGCATTTAAATGTCTGTCCACCTCACCAGGCTGTGAGCTCTTCTAATACTTGGCATGTTGGCTGACTCACACCAGGTGCTCAATTAATACTTACTGACTTTAACTTATTAGGATTTCAGGGCAATATCAGGGAAATGTACTGACACTGACTCCCAGTATTGGGTTTATTGGCAGTCTACCCCTGGACCTTGAAATCTGGGAAAGTGACACAGGTTATACCTTCTCAAAGGCATTAAAAGGGGAAACTTGGGCCTGGCATGGTGGCTTATGCCTGTAATCCAGCACTTTGGGATGCCAAGGCAGGTGGATCACTTGAGATCAGGAGTTTGAAATTAGCCTGGCCAACATGGTGAAACCCCCTCTCTAATAAAAACACAAAAATTAGCCAGGTCTGATGGCGGGCACCTGTAATCCCAGCTGCTTGGGAGGCAGGGGCAGGAGAATCAGGAGGTAGAGGTTGCAGTGAGCTGAGATTGTGCCACTACACTCCAGCCTGGGCAACAGAGCAAGACTCCATCTCAAAAGCGGGGTTGGGCAGGGCCAAGATGGCCCACTAGAAGCCGCAGCATTGCGAAGTTTCAACAAAAAACATAAGTGTGTAGACCCTTCAGTGGCAACCAAGGTATCCAGGTTCTCTCATCAAAATTAACTAGAAGGCTTGCATGACCCACAGAGAGAAGGAAGAGCAGTGTGATGCAGCAGCCCACCTGAGAGCCACACGGGGAAGGGGAACCCTCTCCCCTCAGCCAAGGGAGGTGGTGAGTAAGCATGCTACCCAGCCAGGGAAACTGCTTTTTCCATGGAACTGTGCAACCCATGGATCGGATCCCACTCATGAACCTACCCCACTGGTGCCTGACACGCCAACCCCAGAACGCGCACAGATTCTTACAGCCTCTCAGAGGGAATCTGCTTGAGTCCACCAAACTCCCAGGGGATGGCCAGTGGCCAGTGATGAACAGCACTGGCTGTGGCTGCCTGCTGAGCTCCTTGAGGGAGGGACAGCAGCCAGCAATAGGACTGGCAACTGCCTAACACTCTAAGCTCCCCGGGTGGGGGAAGGGCAGTACCTATTTCTATAGCTCCAGGCTGTTCTCTTCCCTTGCTGGAGCCAGGGAGGCTGGACGCCTTGGTCCCAAGACTTGTCCCCATAGCCCAACACACCAGCTGTGGCAGCCTGTGGCCAGAGTGCCTCATCAGGCCTAACCCTGACCCTTCCTTCCTCAGGGGACGGGGCTTCCCTGCAAGATCTCCAATAACTCCAGCCAGAGGCTCAGGGACAGAATTCAGATCTCCCTGGGCCTGAGCCTCTAGGGGAAAGAGTGGCCACAGTCTCTGGGGACTAGCAGACTTAGCCACCTCTCTTGGTAGTTCTGAGAAATCTGGGCAGCCCAGACAAGTGGGTTTCCCCCCAGTGAAATATACCCTCTCCATCAAGGGACAAAGTGCTTCGTTAAATGGGTCCTTCTCCCCATGCCACCCAACTAGGTGAGACCCTCCAACAAGGGTTGTCAGACAGCCTATATAGGAGCAATCCTAATGGCATTAGGTTGGTGTCCTTCAAGATCAGAGGTCTCAGAACAAGGAGCAGGTACCCATCTTTGCTGCTCTCCAGCCTTCTTGAATGACATCTCCAGGACAGAGCAAATCAGATGAATAGGGCCTGAAGTGAACCCCCAGCAAACTTCAGCAGCCCTACCGAAGAGGGACCTGACTACTGAAACAAAAATAAGCAAAAAACAGTAACAACAGCATCAATGACAACAACTAAAAGGCGCCCCCAAAGAAACCCATCTAAGGGTCATCAGCCTCAAAGACTGAAACTAGACAAACTCAAAAAGATGAGAAAGAATCAACAAAAAAATGCTGAAAACCCAAAAGGCCAGAATGTCTCTTTTCCTCTAACTGATTGCAGTCTCTCCATCAAGGACATAACTGGATGGAGGATCAAATGGACAAATTGACAGAAGTAGGCCTCAGAAAATGGACAGAAAAAACTATGATGAGCTAAAGAAGTATGTTCTAACCCAATGCAAAGAAGCTAAGAACCTTGATAAAAGATTAGAGGAATTGCTAACTAGAATAACCAGTTTAGAGAGGAATGTAAATGACCTGATGGAGCTGAAAAACACAGCACAAGAACTTCATGAAGAATACACAAGTATCAACAGCTGAATCCACCAAGTGGAAGAAAGGATATCAGAGTTTGAAGACCACCATACATAAGACATGCAGACAAAAATAGAGAAAAAAGAATGAAAGGAAATGAACAAAGCCTCTGAGAAATGTGGGACTACATAAAAAGACCAAACCTACAATTGATTGCAGCAGCACCAGAAAGAGATGGGGAGGATGGAAACAAGCTAGAAAACACACTTTAGGATATTATCCAGGAGAATTTCTCCAACCTAGCAAGACAGGCCCACATGCAAATTCAGGAAATACAGAGAACACCATTAAGATACTCCATGAGAAGATCAACCCCAAGACACATAATCGTCGGATTCTCCAAGGTTGAAATGAAGGAAAAACTGGTAAGGGCAGCCAGAGAGAAAGGCCGGGTCACCTACAAAGGGAAGCCCATCAGATGAACAGTGGACCTCTCAGCAGAAACTCTATAAGGCAGAAGAGACTGGGGACCAATATTCATATTCTTAAAGAAAAGAATTTTCAACCCTGAATTTCATATCCAGCCAAACTAAGCTTCATAAGTGAAGGAGAAATAAAATCCTTTACAGACAAGCAAATGCTAAGGGATTTCATTACCACCAGGCCTGCCCTGCAAGAGCTCTTGAAAGAAGCATTAAATAGGGAAAGGAAAAACTGGTACCAGCCACTGCAAAAACACACCAAAATATAAAGACTAATGACACTACAAAGAAACTGCAACTAGTGTGCCAAATAACCAAATGGCATCATGATGACAGGATCAAATTCACACATAACAATACTAACCTTAAATGTAAATGGGCTAAATGCCCCAATTAAAAGACACAGACTGGCAAATTGGATAAGGAGTCAAGACCCATCAATGTGCTGTATTCAGGAGACCCAACTTATGAGCAAAGACACATACAGGCTCAAAATAAAGGGATGGAGGAAAATTTACCAAGCAAATGGAAACCAAAACCAAAGCAGGAGTGGCCAGGCACTATGGCTCACAACTGTAATCTTAGCACTTTGGGAGGGAGAGGGGGGTGGATCACCAGAGGTCAGTGGATCACCAGAGGTCAGAGGTGGATGACCAACCTGGCCAACATGGTGAAACCCTGTATGTACTAAAAATACAAAAATTACCTGAACATGGTGGCAGGTGCCTGTAATTCCAGCTACTAGGGAAGCTAAGGCAGAAGAATCACTTGAACCTGGTAGGCAGAGATTGCAGTAAACTGAGATTGTGCCACTGCACTCCCCTGGGTGATAGAGAAGACTCCATCTCAGAAAAAAAAAAAGCAAGGATTGCAATCCTAGGCTCTGACAAAACAGACTGGAAACCACCAAAGATCAAAAAGGACAAAGAAGGGCATATACATTATGTTAAATGGGACAATTCAACAAGAGATACCTATTATAAATATATATGCACCCAATACAGGAGCACCCAGCTTCATAAAACAAGTCTCTTTGTAGAAAGAGACTGTCAGTATTAGATCAATGAGACAGAAAATTAACAAGGATATTCAGGACTTGAACTCAGCTCTGGATCAAGTGGACCTGGTAGACATCTACAGAACTCTGTACCCCAAATCAGCAGAATATACATTCTCCTCAGTGTTCATGGCACTTATTCTAAAATTGACCACATAATTGGAAGTAAAACACTCTTCAGCAAATGCAAAATAACTGAAATCATAACAGTCTCTCAGACCACAATGCAATCAAATCTGAACACAGGATTAAGAAACTCACTCAAAACCACACAATTTCATGGAAATTGAACAACCTCCTTCTGAATGACTCCTGGGCAAATAATGAAACTAAGGCAGAAATCAAGGAGTTTTTTTGAAACCAGTGAGAACAAAGAGACAACACAGAAGAATCCCTGAGACACAGCTAAAGCAGTGTTAAGAGGGAAATTTATAGCATTAAATGCCTATTATCAGAAAGCTAAAAAGATCTCAAATCAATACTCTAACATCACAATTAAAAGGGCTAGAGAAGCAAGAGCAAACTAATCCAAATGGTAGCAGAAGACAAGAAATAACTAAGAGAAAAGAATTGAATGAGATAGAGACTCAAAAAACCCTCCAAAAATTATACAAACCCAGTAGCTGGTTTAAAAAAAAAAAACTTAACAAAACAAATAGACTACTAGATGGACTAATAAAGAAGAAGAGAGAAGAATCAAACAGACACAATAAAAAGTAATAAAGGGGATATATCAATACTGACCTCATAGAAATCCAAACTACCATCAGAGAATACTATAAACACCTCTATGCAAATAAACTGGAAAATCTAGAAGAAATGGATAAATTCCTGGACACATACACCCTACCAAGACTAAACCAGGAAGAAGTTGAATCCTTGAATAGACCAATAACAAGCTCTAAAATTGAGGCAGTAATTAATGGCCTACCAATAAAAAAAAAAAGCCCAAGACCAGACGAATTCACAGCTGAATTCTACCAGAAATACCAAGAGGAGCTGGTACCCTTCCTTCTGAAACTATTCCAAACAACTAAAAAGGAGGGACTTCTCCCTAACTTATTTTATGAAGCCAGCATCATTCTGATACCAAAACCAGAAAGAGACACATCAAACAAACAAACAAACAAACAAAAAACTGCAGGCCAATATCCCTGATGAGCATAGATGCAAAAATCCTCCATAAAATACGGGCAAACCAAATCCAGTAGCACAGCAAAAAACTTATCCACCATGATCAAGTTGGCTTTATCCTTGTAATGCAAGGCTGGTTCAACATATAGAAATCAATAAATTAAATCCATCACATAAATAGAACCAAAGACAAAACCACATGATTATCTAATGGATACAAGAAAGGACTTTGATAAAATTCAACATCCCTTCATGTTAAAAACTCTCAATAAACTAGGTATTGGTGGAACATGTCTCAAACTAATAAGAGCTATTTATGACAAACCCATAGCCAATATCATATTGAATGGGCAAAAGCTGTAAGCATTCCTTTTGAAAACTGGTATAAGAGAAGGATGCTCTCTCTCACCACTCCTATTCAACATAGTATTAGAATTTCTGGCCACGGCAATCAGGCAAGAGAAAAAAATAAAGGGTATTCAAATAGGAAGAGAGGAAGTAAAATTGTCTCTGTTTGCAGATGATATGATTGCATATTTAGAAAATCCCATTATCTCAGCCCCAAAACTTCCTGACCTGATAAGTAAATTCAGCAAAGTCTCAGGATACAAAGTCAATGTGTAAAAATCACAAGCATTCCTTTACACCAACAACAGGCAAGCACAAAGCCAAATCATGAATGAACTCCCATTCACAACTGCTACAAAGAGAATCAAATACCTAGGAATACAGCTAACAAAAAATATTAAGGACCTCTTCATGGATAACTGCAAACCACTGCTCAAGGAAATAAGAGAGGGCACAAACAAATGGAAAAATATTCCATCCTCTTGCATAGGAAGAATCAATACTGTGAAAATGGCCATACTGCCCAAAGTAATTTATAGATTCAATGCAATTGCCATTAAATGACCATTGACATTCTTCACAAAATTAGGAAAAAACTATTTTAAATTTCATATGGAACCAAAGAAGACCCCATATAGCCAAGACAATAGTAAGCAAAAAGAACAAAGCTGAAGGCATCATGCTACCTGACTTCAAACTATACTGCAAGGCTACAGTAATCAAAACAGCATAGTACTGGTACCAAAACAGACATGCAGACCAATGGAGCAGAGCAGAGACCTCAGAAATAGCACCACACATCTACAAGCATCTGATCTTTGACAAACCTGATGAAAACAAGCAATGGGGAAAGGATTCCCTATTCAGTAAATAGTGCTGGAAAAACCAGCTAGCCATGTGCAGAAAACTGAAACTGACTCCTTCCCTAAACTTTATACAAAAATTAACTCAAGATGGATTCAAGGCTTAAATGTAAATCCCAAAACCATAAAGACCCTAGAAGAAAACCTAGACAATACCATTCAGGACATAGGCATGGGCAATGACTTCATGACAAAAACACCAAAAGCAATTGCAACAAAAGCCAAAATTGACAAATGGGATCTAAGTAAACTAAAGAGCTTCTCTGCAGCAAAAGAAACTGTCATTGGAGTGAACAGGCAACCTATAGAATGAGAGAAAATTTTTGCAATCTACCCATCTGACAAAAGTCTGATATCCAGAATTTATAAGGAACTTAAACATATTTACAAGAAAAAAACACCTCCCCATCAAAAAGTGGGCAAAGGATATGAAGACGCTTCTCAAAAAAAGACATTTATGCAGTCAATGAACATATGAATAAAAATTCAACATCAGTGATCGTCGGAGAAATGCAAATCAAAACCACAGTGAGTTACCACCTCATGCCAGTCAGAATGGTGATTATTAAAAAGTCAGGAAACAACAGATGCTGGTGAGGCTGTGGAGAAATAGGAACGCTTTTACACTGTTGGCGGGAGTGTAAATTAGTTCAACCATTGTGGAAGACAATATGGTGATTCCTCAAGGACCTAGAACCAGAAATTCCATTTGACTCAGCAGTCCCATAACTGGGTATATACCCAAAGATGATAAACCATTCTGCTATAAAGACACGTGCACATGTATGTTTATTGCGGCACTATTTACAATAGCAAAGACATGGAACCAACCCAAATGCCCATCAGTGATCGACTGGGTAAAGAAAATGTGGTACATATACCATGGAATACTGTGCAGCCATATAAATGAATGAGATCATGTCCTTTGCAGGGACATGGATGAAGCTGGAAGCCATCATTCTCAGCAAACTAACAGAGGAACAGAAAACCAAACACCACATGTTCTTACTCATAAGTGGGAGATGAACATTGAGAACACAGGGACACAGGGGAACAACACACACCATGGCCTATTAGGGGGTGGGGGTTGAGGGGAGCGAACTTAGAGGATGGGTCAATAGATGCAGCACACCACTATGGCAGACGTATATCTATGTAACAAACCTGCATGTTCTGCACATGTATCTTGTTTGTTTTTTTAGAAGAAATGAATTTTTTAAAAGGGGGTGCTGGAGGACTTGGCAGGAATGTAAAATATCATGCAGCCATAGTGGAGAAAAGTTTGATGGCTCCTCAAAAAGTTAAGTAGAATTACCACATGCCCCAATAATTCTATTTTTGGATATATACACAATAGAAGTGAAAGAAGGTACTCAAATAGATACTTGTACACCAGTGTTCACAGAAGCATTATCCACATTCACCAAAAGATTGAAACAATTCAAATGTCCATCAACAGATGAATAAAATGTGATACATCCATATAATGGAATATTATTCAGCTTTAGAAAAGTCTAAGATTCTAACACATTCCACAACATGGATGAACCTTGAACCAACAGGAGATACAACCCCCCCCGCCCCCCCCCACACACACATTTATTGGAGGAAGTGGCACATGTGATTATGGAGGTTAAATCCCCTGATCTGCCATCTGCAAGCTGGAGACTGAATAAAATCAGTGGTGTAATTCAGCCTGAATCCAAATGCCTGAGAACCAGGGGAGCAGTCCCAGGGCAGAAGAGGTTAGATGCCCCAGCTCAAGCAGTGAGGTAGGAAAAAAAGAGTGAATTCTCCCTTCTTCTATCTTTTGTTCTGTTCAGGCCTTCAGTGGATTGGGTGATGCCCACTCACATTGAGGAAGGCAATCTACTTTGCTGAGTCCAACAATAGACTCAATTCAAATGTTAACCTCAGCCAGAAGTACCTTTGCAACACATCCAGAAACAATGTTTAATCTGGGTAACCTGTGGCCTGCTCTAGTTGACACATAAAATAAACCATCACAGGAATCAAGAGAAAATGTCCTCATGTTGCTTTTTCTAAAACAAATTCAGTCAAAGAAGGAATATTCCCTTGCGGCATCTGGATTAACTCAGTATTTCCAAGTAGTACAATAATGATTGAATCTGTTTTGTGATTAGATCAATTGCCCCGCATTTAGAGGCTGGTAAAGGTTACAGTACAACCAGAAATTTCAGCCAACTGAGTTAAACATACATCAGTGATGGCTTATGCCTGCATTTCCTGCACAAAGAAAGAAAGGGCCCAAGCCTTCTTTGTTATAGACTAACTTGAAGACCTGGGTCTGAGAACTCATCTAATTTGCCTCTCCAGAATTTCACCAGATAATGCAAACCGATGGAGGGAGTCAGAAAACAGACTGAATCTGTCTTCATTCAGCATGTGTTAGACACAGACAGCATATGGTTTCATTATAAACTCTTGAGACAGACCTGCTTCTGGAAACCTTTCATTGCCCTATTGCTGTTGCCATGGCAACTGCTAGGATTTTTGATTCTGTCTTGGTCCTTCCTCCAGCACTTGACCACTGGGGTGTGACTTCTGTTGAGCACCCTAGGAAAGCCCAGTCGCAGTTGCAAAGACTGCATTGCAGTTTGTGAATGTCATAGGGGAATTGTATCCTCTTTTTGCTGCTCAAAGCAAAGTTACTATTTTGGGTCTGAACTCTCTTTCTGTGGGTGCTGCTCAGAGGATCTGGGTTGTTCCCTTCGGGCTGGGTGATTATGTAACCTGGAGAGGTGATGGGAACTGCTCCTCTTCCATCGTGTGACTCCTACAGTGGAAAAGTAATTACAGTCATGGCGGTGAGTAAGTAGGGGGCAAAGCAAAGAACTGAATGATGTGCAACTACTTGCTGTTCTGGTGTCATTGTGACGGTTTTGTTTTCAGGGGGAGGCCCTCAAGCAGTGGTGTCTTACAATGCTTCAGGATAGAAGCAACCGCCAACACTGAAGAATATCAGGCAACAATATAGAAAATTTGCTTTCAATTTCCAATTGCATTAACCTAATTGTCTAGGTTAGTGGATTAAATAGACAAGCTAACAGATGAATTTAAAAATGTTTTTTAGACTTTAATACAAGACATTTTTAGATCATTGAATTATGTGAGTCTGACAATTTTCCATGCTGGGGAACATGCTGTTCACCAGCTCTTCTTTATAAACAGAGATAATTTTGTGAGAAATTAGAAATAAATCCTTATATTTAAAATGACCCTTTTTCTCATATTTTAATTATTTACATAATTAAAATTCATAGAACTACATAAAAGGCATTGGAACTGTGGCTGGTCAGATCTCAATGTAGTAAGAACAAATTAGTTTTCTGCATATTAAAGGCTTAGGAATTTGTAATTCACGGCCATTATCATTTTGCTGGCCTTCATATTTTTGCATTGCTTATCACAGTATATTAACAAATATTCATTAAATTCCTGTGAGCAAAATCCAGTAAAAGATTGATATCATCACTGTCTTATCTATTTTGTCAGAGGAGGGAAATGAAGATGGATTGAGTTTATTCTTTCCTTCCTAGAGGAATTTGGCTAGAATAATAATTCACTTGGCTAAAACTGGCTGGAAAACATGGGAGTGAGAAGAAAAAGAGCCTGGAAGAGAAGAATAAAGTATATATATTTTTAAATTTTAGTTATATTCCAACATGCTAAAGCTTTGAAGGCAAGGCTCTTGGCTTCATCTTGACTTTAGATCACGTTCTTCCTCTGGTGACTATGTAAATGAATTCACAATATTTAACACATCTCAACACACGTGCCCCTTCTGTTTTCTTTGCACTACGTTGTAGATCTGCTTGTTTGTGTTCTCTCAGCCTTTCTGAGGCATTTGCCTCAAATGCCATAACACCAATGAGTCCTTTGATCAGAATGGAAGGTGGTGGGGTGGCGTGCAGAGGCACAGACATCCTGGTCTCAGGGAATGCTCAGCAAGGACTTCTCAGAGTCCCTATTTCCAGCCCAGGGGTCACCTCACCTACTACATAATGGACCTTCCATCATGTGGTCCCTGGGAAGGAAGGCTAAGGCCCTTGAAAGCAGTTGCCATCATTTACCAATTAATTCATCAAACCCTCTAAAGTCACCATGGTTCTCCCTGGTTGGCCTTCTTTGAATTCAAGTTTTTGTTGTTGCTGTTCTTCAGTAAGCCTTTATTAAAGACTTTTTATTATAGTCTGTGTTTGAGCAGAATATCTCTGTTTTGAAACTCAAGTTCAATTTCACACTTTTCTTAAAACATATATTGACACAGAAAAGATATGTATAGATGCATGCGCATATGTAGCAGGAAGAGCATTTGCTATTTTGAGGCTTGACAGAGAAATTAAGGAGGTGCAGGGAAAAGAGAAGGGAGAGAGGTCTCTTTAGAAAGAGCAGAGAGAAAGAAATCAGACCTGTGAAGGATGGCTGATGACTTCAGAAACGATGACGTCTGATATATATATATATATATATATAATAAATATATATATAAATATATATTTTAATATATATATTATATATATATTAATATATATATTATTTATATATAATA
>CAUYQU010015423.1:0-47718 GCA_963574635.1 Cheracebus regulus
ATATTGGTTGGCTGCTTATTTGTTATTTTCATCCCCTATTCCTTCCTGTCTCCATTGTTAAACACAATTATTGGCATAAAAGAGGTTTTTAATACCCATTTTTAGACTGTATTCTAGCCTGGGCAATAAAACAAGACTCCCATTCTCTCTCCCTCTCTCTTCCTCTTTCTTTCTATCTTTCATTCTTTTTTTCTTTCTTTTGCAGTTTCTTTCTCCTTTTCTCTCTTTTTCTAAAATCTCTTCCTCTTTCTTTCATTTTTTTCTTTCTTTTTCAGTTTCTTTCTTTCTTTCTCCTTTTCTCTCTTTTTCTAAAATCTCTTCCTCTTTCTTTCTAAAAAAAAAAAAAAAAAAAGAAAATGTCAAGCCCACCCTAGCACCTCTAAGGTCCTTTCCTCTTGCTCAGTATTTATCTCATGGTGTCTATACTTCTAACATGCTCTGCAGTGTTCCTTTTGATTAGGTTATGATTTGTCTTCCTCCTCCTCTCCTAAAACGTACATTCCTTGAGAGGAGGGACTTTTTCCTACTTTCTCCACTATGCATTTCCAACACCTGGAATTGTACCCAGTACATACTTAGTGCTTAATGGATATTTGTTGAACTTCAATATTAAATTCTAAAATACAAGAAAGTAGTAACCCTAACTCTGAATGCTTTGATAACCAGGGCATTGTGCTAAGCACATTAAATTATCTAGATTTTGTGGTATCCTCATTATAGCCTAAAATTTAGGTTTCATAACCACCATTTGTAAGGCCCTGAGAAGTCTTAAGTTTTGCCCAACACCACCCAGCTCTTCAGTCAAATCTGAGAGCCAAGATTCGAACTTGCATCTCCCAATGCTACAGCCAATTCTGCTTTTTGTACACCACGTTATCTGCTAGATTTGCATACTCTCTCCCATTTCATTAAACCATGGCACGTAAAGAAATAGCATGAGTTATCAAGTTAGTAGTTGTTTGCATAACTCAGATCCCTTTCTTAGATGCTGGTATCACTCAAGAGAAATGCACGAAACATATTATTTCCCATGGTGACCACAGGTAACTCTGGAATATTGTAAGGTTTTTCATATAAGCGGTTTAGTAGAAAACTTTCACCTTGAATTTACCCCTTATGGGCCTATCCTTGTTTTCAGTTTCAACAATCTCTTTTGGATATGGAATTTCATTCCCAAGCAGGCTGCGTGACGTTTGTCGAAAGGGGCTGGCTCAGTTCCAAGCCCTTAGTTCTAGGCCCCTATCTCCTGTCTACTAGCTATATGGATCCCTTCTTAGGGTTTAATTTCCTCATCTATAAAATGCGCATAATTTTACCACTAATTTCATAGAGGTACCATGGGGATAAATGATTTAACCCAGGTACAGCAGTATACATTGCTGTTACTGTTTGAAAACAATTCTTTGTTGAATTGGTTATGAAGTTTGTTACTGTTTTCTGAAACCTGCTTAGTTTAACACTGCTAATTCATTTTAATATCTATCAACTGTTTCCATTGTTTTGAAAAATTTCCCCTAATGCCTCTGTTAACAACGGCAACCTCCTAGTCATCATGGGCATCTTGAAACACCTATTATGCCCATTCTTAACAGTTATTTGGAGCCAGGCGCCTTATAGTCTTTGTAATCTTATTTTATTTTTTTACCATGAGTCCACAGAGCAAGTATTATGGACCCATTTTACAGATGAGGGAACTGAGGCATTGTGGAGGTTAAGTAATTTGCCTACTGTCATGCACCAGTCATGGGGCCAGGTCTTCAGCCCAAGTGTTTCCCATTCTATAGCCGAGGGCTTCATCCATACTTGGCCCGGCTTTATCACCAAAGAGAATTTTAAAGCAACTGGAAAAATGACCAGAACACACAGTGCCTCCAGTGACTGTTTTTTTGTTCATTTAAAAAAAAAAATGGCCAGGCACGGTGGCTTACATCTGTAATCCCAGCAGGATTTAGGAGGCCAAAGTGGGCAGATCACTTTAGATCAGGAGTTCAAGACCAGCCTGGCCAACATGGCGAAACCCTGTCTCCAATAAAAATACAAAAATTAGCCAGGGATGGTGGTGGACACCTGTAATCTCAGCTACTTGGGAGGCTGAGGCAGGTGAATCACTTGAATCTGGGAGGCAGAGGTTAGAGTGAGCTGAGATCTCACCACTGCACTCCAGCGTGGGTGAGAAAGTTAGACTCTATCTCAAAACAAAACAAAACGAAACAACCTTTGTTAGCATTTTCTTAAACTGTGACCCAGAAACCATTTTTATTACAATTACCTGGCATGCTTGTTACAAACACATATTGCTGGCCTTAATCAGTGATGTGCTAGTAAATGCTTTACAGCTAGCTTGGTGGGGGAAGGTTGGGGATCTGATCTGAAGCATTTGCCAGTTTCCATGGTGCAAATACTCCCACCATGGCCAATTGCAAGATACCGATGCCTCGTGACTGAACAGAGAGTTGGGAAAAAATGTGCATCATACTGTATTTCAACATCCAGATACACTCAACAGAAAAAAACCTCAAGAGCACAGATAATAGTCAACTATGGTAATATAAGAAGTAACGAGTTTTGATTACTTTTTACCTTTTAGTATACTTTATTGAGGCCGGGCGCAGTGGCTCACCCCTGTAATTCCAGCACTTTGAGAGGCCACGGTGGAAGATCACTGGAGTCCAGGAGTTTGAGACCACCCTGAGAAACATGGCAAAACTCCATTCTCACTAAAAATATAAAAACTAGCTGGGCACGGTATGCACACCTATAGTCCTAGGTACTTGAGAGGCTAAGGTGGGAGGAACACTTGAGCCTGGGAGGTCGAGGCTTCAGTGAGCCATGATTGTGCCATTGCACTGTAGCCTGTGTGACAAACTGAGGCTAGCCTGTGTGACAAACTGAGGCTCTGTCTCAAAATAAGACATATATATATATACACACACATATATGTATATATTTATACTATATATATTTGATATATACTGTATACTATGTATTTAAATATGAATATATACATGTGTAGTATATATGTATACATGTATTTTTGTATATGTATATACATATACAACAGTGTCTATGGATATGAATATGTATATACATATACATATATTTTTACTACATATATACTTTAGTTGTAGGTTTATATCATTTCATTTTTTTATTAAAGATTGTGTTTAACAACAGAATCACAGAATTTCTGACAAGTTAGCAACTGGCTTTCAGAAATCAGCATGAACAAACTCCAGCAGTTCCACCAGCTATCCCAGGCTGACAAAAATCAGCACTGAAAAGGCTGGAACCCCAGAATGCGCATTTCTAAAAAGCATCCGGCTGCTTCTGGTGCACACTCAAAGTACTGAGCCAATGCCGTAAGCCTTTCTGAGAGCTCTTGTGAAATAAACGCATGAAAAGACTACACAATGTGGTAAGCATCTGAAAAATGTAGATGGGATTCATATTCCTAGCAAATGCTAGCAGGCATTTATGCTAAATGAACCCCACCGTTACTCTTCCAAAGAGTTTTTGCCCTCTACTTTTAAAATGGAATAAAATTATTTATAGTTTTATTTTACCCATCAATGAAGAGTGCTTGGTCTCTGTTAAAGAAGAAGGCAGTAACCCTATTTCCCTTGCAGCCAACATAGGAGAAAGGTTCAGAGGCCTTTCCTGAAAGGTTTAGGCCAAGATAACAAAATGTTGGGGAAAGCTGCAGGGCAGGGCTGAATGGAAAAGTAGGTTTGTAATCTCAAATTCAATATAAAAGATCGAAAGCATCAAATAATCAGTCAGTGGTGAGCCTCTCCATCAGAATGTTATATCTGCCATGAAATTCTGCCTTGTGATTGTATTATGTTATATACATTATACATCTCTTTCTCTCAGTCTCTCTCTTTCTCACCCAGTCTCTCTTTCTCCCTCTCTTCCTTTATATATTCTCATAGAAACTAGGGCACATCTGAGATCCATAAGGAAGTCTTGCTTGACTTCAGTCGGAGAAACCATCTGAAACATCACCTGCCTCCAACCCCAACCCCATCTGCTTAGAAATATAAAAGTTTTTTTTTTTTCTAGGTAGATGTTTTAATTCAGGGAAAAAGCATGACTCACAAATTAAGAGCAGTCTAGGAGCTGTGTGCAAGCCCTGATACACAAGAGATCCAATCCAAGGCTTGGACTGTGTTCTCTGAACCATGATTTTGCTTTCCAAGGTGGATATGGAGGGTAGTTAAGGATAAATTTTCCCGATTAGTGTGTACTGTGTGCCCACACAGTGCCAGAGGCCAGGGTAAAAACTTTGCATGCCTTTCACTTTTAATCTGCCCTCCCTAAGTCTTTGGTTTTTATCCAGGTACGTAGGAGGTACTCAATCAATACTCTTTGAATGAATGAATTCACAAATCCCCATTTTAAAGCTGTGGGAAGAAAGGCCTCCAAGGGTGAAGTAACATGTCCAAGATCAAATAGTTGCCTTGGGTCAACTGTTGGTCAAATGCTACATGATTACATGATTGCCTCCCAAAAGTATCAGGCAATGACTGATAAAAGATTAGATCATATCTGTGGCCTGTGAAGATTATTTTAAAAGATTAGTTTTGAGTCCATAAGAGTATGAATGGGTCATTCTGGGATGGGGCCCAGAAATTTGTGTGTTCACTGCACTTCCCCAGGTGACTTAGAGATGTTCAGCAGGCTATACCTGAAGAAAGACCAGTGTGGTATATGTAAATCTCTCTTCATCTCCAAACAGAGGCAAACCTGTTAACCTTTCAGGCAGCAAAATCTGCCTCTTGCTAATGGCTATCAAGAACTCCCTACTGGGGGTGGATCCCTTGGCTTACCCACCCTCTCCACATCTCTGAGCCTTGCATTTTTAGATTTGATAGGTACCTGCAAGCCCACCAAATATAATGCCTCCCATTTACTCAGCTGCAGAAAATTTCATTCCAGAAACATGGCACAGTGAGAAATTGACAAAAGGTGGGCTTCAGTTAAAGTCTCCTAAATGAAAGTACCCCCCAATGACTCAAAGTCTTCTTTTTGCTACCCTGGATTTCACATTGTCATCCGGTTATGGGAAGAAATCTTGCTTTTTATGTGGAGTATCAAAAAAACAAAACCAATATTGTTCACTGCAGATGCACAGCACTTTATAGCAGCCAAAGCATTTTCTGGAGCATAACCTAATTTGTTTCTCTATGACCCGAGACAAGAGGGGGCAAGTGTCGTCCTTCCTTTTTCAGAAATGAAGAAATGGAGACTCAGAGAGGGTAACTTGCTCAGCCACTGGTATCATGTCTGCCCGCCAAGTCATATCATTTCAAGTCTCTCCCTCTTCTCATTGGAGCCACAGATGACATAATTAGATGAGAGATGATCCCAAGACTAATAATAGATGCTTCCCTTTCTTCATTTTAAGAGTTGGACTTTTTTAGGGGTTTGCTCCTGAACTCTGCTAATGTGTGACTGCTGAGTTTCTGGATAAGATTTTTTTCAAGAAATTTCACATATTCCCATCTGGCCGAATTCTGTATCCAAATGTCCTTCCATCAGAAAACTCATCCATTGTCTTGTGATTGATAGTTTATTAATTTCTCCCTGGCAAAGCTAGGAGCTCCCCACAGGCTCAGGTTATATCTTTTTCATCCTTTATTCTCCACATCTAGCAAATGTTCTTTAAACAAGTCTTAAAATGGTAGTTGCGTTGAACAGTATAGACACAGCATTTGTCCCTGCAAGAACCAACATGGGAATCCATGGAGCTCAGACCAAATTCGGTCCACTGTCTGTTTTTATAAATAAAATTTTATCCAAACACAGACACATTTATGGTTCATTTGTTTACATATTACCCTGTGGCTGCTTTTATGTGCAGCATGGCTCGTGATGTCCAACTATTCACTCTATAGCACTTTAAAGAAAAAGCATGCTATCCTTGTCTAGATGAAGAGCCAACTAGAAAGGAGATGCAGGCATTTCTATTTTCAGAGTATATTTCTTAGCATTTCCATTTCCTAACATACACTTACTCTCCTCCCCACCTGCCAAGGCAGGAGAAATTAGCCTACTGAGAAACTCAGAAATATCCTGAGTGGTGTGAATTTGCAGACTTTGTGCATTTTATGTGACAGGATTCTTTCACTGTCAAATTTTTGTTCAGAGACATATCAGTGTTCACAAAGAATAGTATCTCCGTGTGTCAGCATATCCTGGAAAAACCCCAGTAATCCTAGAACAAAACTTTTCGAGTGCTATGTCTCTTTGTTTGAAGCATTTGTATTAATACAAAGAAAGAAGTAATTAGTAAGGAAAACCCAGGGGTGTTCACGGAGCTCAGTGCCATCTTAAATTCATCACCCATTTTCTGCAACTGAATTGTGCTTTCAACAGTTTTCTTAGGTCTGGAAAATTAGCATAATGTATAGAATTGCCATTTGGTTCATTTAAATCTTGCATAATGTAGGGGGAAATCTTTGAGCTAAGTGGAATTGAGGATTCAGTACAAAATATGTACTTTTGTGTTAGACTGATGTATATTTTGGCCTTGATTTCTGAGTGGGACAGGTAATGAAAACCAGGAGGTTAAGAGAGGGTGAGGAAAAAAATCTGCAAGAGGAAAGGGTGGAGGCGTCAGCCAGAAAAGGAGGCCGCCGGAAGATCACTAAGCTAGAGAACAAGGCGGCTTATTTTTATGAGGCCATTAACACAGAAGACAGTGGCAACATTCTTAGGAATACTTGACACGCTCCCTAAATTAGTTGTGTGCAGGATGTCATGGCACAGAGACATGTACCTGCTTTGTTGTCTGGGGATTTGTAAAGGTGGAAGCTTGCTGGTGTCATCCAAAGCATCAGGATGGGAAAGAGCTGTTGCTGAGAATGCAGGAGGGTACCTGCTGCCTGTTCCTTGCGGTTCCTCTGGCTCTTGAAGGAGGCTGAGGTTAGAGAAGAGGGCAGGAGCTGTAAGGGTGTCCAGGGGACCAAATGCTGAAGGAGAGGACCCTCATCTAAAAGGAGTATTAGAAGCAATGACCATTGACAGCAGCCTTGAAGACATAAGACCCTGGGCAACTATGGAGAATGACTGAGGGTGGCTGATCACTGCCCCAAGTATCCAACCATGTCCATGGAAGCCACCAGCGGCACCTGAGTCCCAGCAGAAAGAATGAGATTGGAGGCAAAGGGAGGCACTTCTCACCACCAGGACGCATTCTATTTCATTAGCTGCCTTCTGCCTCCTAGATTCCTTCTCTCAGCACCCAGTCTTGAAAGAGGCTTCTTCCTCAGTGGGGGAAGGAGGAAGAAGGTCCCAGAGCTGGACCTGAGCCCATGGATCCTACAAACTGCTGGAGAGTTTGGAGCTAACAGGCGAGAAACACTCTATGCTCACTGTAGGTACATTGGGCCACATATCTGTAGCAAGAGGAAGAGAGTTGTAATCTCATTCCTTCTGGAAGCTTTAAAGTGGACTGGCCTGAGTTTTAATAACCAAGTGTCCAGAAAGCTGCTGCATCTTCTTTAGATGCCGTTAAGGGATTTGGCCCAGGGGATTGCAATGCCAGGGCTCTAAACCACTTTGCCACACGGCCTCCCATGTATGGACTAAACATCCCAAAGCAGCTCTGAGCCCTGGAAACCTCTGTATCTTTGCCATAACATGGGCACAATAATAGAATCTTCTTGTCTGAGTCAGCAGACAATGCAAAGAGATTAATAGAATGCTAATCACTCAACCAGGATTTATTAAATGGCAATGAGGTATTAATCAGCCATTCTTCTGGATGCCCGTTATTATAATAACCATAGGCCAGGAACTATCCTCAGCACTTGCAGGTGTTGACTCATTTGGGGTAGATGCCAGTAGTGTCCCTATTTTCTGGGTAAAGGAAATGAGACTCAGAGAGGTTGAGTAACTTGCTCCAGTTCACACAGATAGGAAGTGGTGAAGCTAGAATTCAAATCCAGATAATTGTGTTTTGAAGTCTATAGATGTGTCTTGTTATTATTACTATTATTGTATTCTTGTTTTATATTTTAACTACTTATTCCTGGAACCAAAGCCAAATCTTTGCAACATGAAGAGGTAGAGAAAGAGTACTTTTTGCAGGCTTGTAATTCTGCTTTCTGATAAGCAGACGCCAGCCTCCAACCCCGCCCCTCTATCCTCCAGGGCCTGATGTAGAGAAGGTGCTCAGTAAGCATATTTTGATTGATTGGATAAGTGAGCACCTAATTTCAAGCCCAGTCCTCTCCCAGGACAAACTGCTTCTTTATTTGCAGGTGTTCGTAGGCTCTGCGTCACTAACACATCTGTAGACTGAGTTGTGCCCCCCTGGGTTGACCCCAGGTCATACTTCGGAGCCATAACCCCCAAAGGGATGGTGTTTAGAAATGGGGACTTTGGAAGGTAATTAGGTTAATTTAAGGTCACGAATATAGAGCCTTCATGAGGCAATTAGTATCCATATGGGAGGAGGAAGAGATATCAGAGCTGCTCTCTCTCTGCCATCTAAGGAACAGAGAAAAGAGGCACTCACTGCCAGGTGCGGTGGCTCATGCCTGTAATTCTAACACTTTGGAAGGCCGAGGTGGGTCGATCATGAGGTCAGGAGTTCAAGACCAGCCTGGCCAGTATGGTAAAACCTCATCTCTACTAAAAATACAAAAATTAGCTGAGCATGGTGGCAGGTGCCTGTAGTCTCCACTATTCAGGAGACTGAGGCAGGAGAATCGCTTGAAACCGGGAGGCGGAGGTTGCAGGGAGCTGAGATCATGCCACTGCACTCCAGCATGGGTGACAGGGCGAGACTTTGTCTCAATAAAAAAAAAGAAAAAAGGCACTCATCTGCAAGCCAGGAAGAGGGCCCTCCCCAGGAAATGAGTTGTCTGGCACCTTGATCCTGCAAGGTGAGAAATAAATGTCTGTTGCTTTAACCACCAGCCTATGGTATTTTGTTATAACAGCCTGCAAAGACTACTACATACACCTAACAGCCCGTTTCCTTTACTGATGTGTGAAACACCTGGCCTGTTGAACATTCATCCTATTTTTTCCCAAGGAATAAAAATAGCAAAGGAATTCGGAGTCAGCTTCTCTGTCCTGCAGCCCGTTGCCTTTCAGAGGAATTTCATCATTTGAGCAGAGCTTTGAATTTATTTGAGTTGCAGGAAATGTGATGTATTTCTTAAATCTGTGTCACCTGGCTGTGGAATCAGCCCAGCCAGGCTCGGAATGAGGCATTAACTACATCCAAAGCTGTGTGATTAACTTATTTGTTTGCCGACAGAGCTGAAATGAAAAAGCAGGAAGCTGGGAGGATCTGCACGAGCTCCGTTTTGAAGAAGGATTGTGAGAAAACCCGAAATGCGGGTTTTAATTCACATTCCGTGGGCTTACTATTATTATTATTTTTAATGGAAAATACCTTTTCACAATCTTGCTTCGTTTTAAATGGAGAATGTGCAATATTGTCTAATTTAGGGCATGAAGTTGATTTAGTATGCATGATTTTTCTATCCCCCCACTCCCACCACCATCCTTGGATTCTTTGTACACATTCAATATAGTTACATTTTTGCTTAGAACGTATATATTTTCCCCCTGAACTTTTCTCGATTGCTTTTTTATCAGGTTTGCAAATCAAATCAAATAGGTATATTGCAGAGCTCTGTGATATTATTTTCTGAGCTTATAGTACAATGTATTGAATTATGCCAGCCCATGCTCTGCCCTGCTATTCTCTGCAGATTGAGAGAGAGGGACCGTGGACCCTGTAAATTCACTCAGCACCCAGCATTACTGGTTAAATCAAGACCGCTATTCAGGCTGCAAGAAGAGACAGAGCAAGTGTTCGTTACACAAATCAATTTGGTCCAGAGTACTTCGCAGTGGGTACTCAACCATCGCTCACATAATATTGTCAACTTAATCAAATAATGCCTCGAAGACACTCACAAGCTTTTCTCTCTGAGAAAAAGTTGATTGGTGGAGGAAGGAGCAGCAGCTGGCAATTCAAAGTACACTTTTTATTTATCACTGTGAAGAGTTTTGTGCATGGAGGGGAGGAAGCCTGTAGGAAGGGAAAGATGCAGAATACTCAATAGGCTGACCAGGTGGAGGATCATGCTGCATTCACGTCATGTCTTGGGTGCTGGGTTTCCATTCCATGATGGCGAATTTGGGAATGCTGTTGGAGAAAGCAGCAGCTGGGCCCAAATCATGAGCTTCCTGGAATGATTCAGTAAAGACTTGCTGAGCGCCTACTATGTACCATGGTACAGGGCTTTTGCTATAGTGCATCTGATATAGGATTTATCTATAGGATGCTCATTCTAGTAAGAAAAGTAAGTAAACTTGTCAGTGAGGGCTTAACAGAGGTCAACCCAGGGCTGGAGTAGCTCAACGGACACCTCTGAGGCAGCCTGGTTTTGTTTGCTGTTTAGTTGGTTGGATGAGCTCGGGCCTAATTCACCAACCTCACCACTCTGGTTCCAGCCCAGAACTAGAGCATAGGCAGTTAGGGTTTCTGTGAATCTTTACTCCTCTCTATATGTATTTTGCAGCTTCTCTGTGTGGCTGTTCTTAGACTTTCCAGAGCATCTCCACCTTGACCTTAAAAGGCCTTTTCAGGAGTGAAAAATGTTCAGGATATGGAGTTAGACATCCTAAGTTCAATCCTTCCATCTCCTGGCTGTGTGACTTTGGACAGATTGTCTAACCTCGCTGATCCTCAGTTTTCCTAGTTGTTATGGCAACTCAGTAAAATAAGGGATGGAAAACACCTAGTGAAATGCCTAGCTCATGGTAGGACCTCAGTACAGTTTTCTTTTCCATAATCTAGCCCAGACAGCTTATCCAGTTTCTAACTTTGTTTATAAGCTACCAGTGGAGGTAGCATTCGGCATCAGTGATAGCCAGAATCCTTTGTCTTAGCACAGGAGAAAAGCAAAAACCTTCCTCAGTAGCTGTGATCCACATCCAGGGATGTCTACGTATCCGCCAGCAAATCTGTGAACTTTCTGAAATTGTGTGCAAAATTTAGGTGTATGTGTATTCCCCCTGCCACCACCAAAAGGTTGTTCACAGCTTTCATAAAACCCTCACTGTATCCATGAACACAGAAATAGATTAAGAAACATGTATTTACAGAGTAAAGGGAAATATCACCAAATAACGATACTGATAGCAATAAAAGTTGTAGCTGACACCTACTGCTAATGGAACCAACTGCCTAAGAGACCCACCCCATATATAATTAAAGATGGATATTTATTTTTTACAATACTGCCCAAGAAAGATGTTAGTATCCCAAATTTATTTCATTTAAAAATAGGCATATTTGGAACTTAGATCAAGTTGACTAAATAATATATTCCTCATTCCAAAGGATACTATTATTACCAGAAAGGGGTCCTGATCCCAACACCAAGAGAGGGTTCTTGAATCTCATGCAAAAAGAATTCGAGGTGAATCCATAGAGTTAAAGTAAGTTTATTAGGGAAGTAAAGAAATAAAAGAATGGGTACTCCATAGGTACAGCAGCCCTGATGGCTGCTGGTTGCCTGTTTTTATGATTATTTCTTGATTATATGTTAAACAAGGGGTGGATTAATCATGAATTTTCTGGAAAAGGGGTGGGCAATTCCCAGAACTGAGGGTTCCTCCCTCTTTTAGACCACATAGGGTAACTTCCCTGATGTTGCCATGGCATTTGTAAACTGTTGTGGTGTTGGGGGTATTGTCTTTTAGCATGCTAATACATTATAATTAGTGTATAATGAGCAGGGAGGATGACCAGAGGTCACTTTCATTGCCATATTGGTTTTGGTGGGATTTGGCTGTCTTCTTTACTGCAACCTGTTTTATCAGCAAGTGCTCATGACCTGTATCTTGTGCTGACCTCCTATCTCATCCTGTGACTTAGAATGCTATAACTGGGAATGCAGCCTAGCAGGTCTCAGCCTCTGGCAAAAACCGAGTCCCTATTCAAGATGGAGTTGCTCTGGTTCACATGCCTCTGACATTATGATCACTGTCCTAGGGAAGACTTTTTCTCTACTTTCCTCCCTTTTAAACCCATTTTCCATTAGTGCTTTTTCTCCCCCCAGCACACCATGGCTCTGAAGCAGGACCGTCCCATAGAACTTGACAGGGATGAAAATGTTCTATCCCTGTGCTTTCTGATGAGAGTGCAGTAGTTTTCTTTTGCTGCCAGATGACCATAAACTTAGTAACTTGCACAACACAAGTGTATTAGGTTACAGTTCTAGAGGACAGAAGTCTAGTGTGAGTGTCACCAGGTTTACAAGGATTGTAGCTGGCAGGGTATTTATTTTTATAGGCTTGTAATTTGATCTGTCCCCTTGCCTTTCCTGACTTCTGCAGCCCACTGTCATTCTTGGTGTTATATGTAAATTTTCAGTGCTGCAAAAGAAGTAGCACTTGAATATGAATTTTCTCAGCAAGGCAATTTCCTTCTATAGAAGGGTGTGGCTCACCGATGGAACAATGGCAGGCACACACCTGGACAAGGGAGGGGAAGGGGTACTTATTCCTGATGCAGGTAGCCCCTACTGCTGTGTTGTTCCCCTATTGGCTAATGTTAGACCGCACAGTCTAGGCTAATTCTGATTGGCTATTTTAAAGTGAGCAGGGGTACAAACCAGAATGGCAGGGTGGGTAGTTTGGTGAGAAGGATGGTTGTGGGACAGGTCAGAGCAGGTGAGGTGAACAGAGCAGGTGACTGGGATGAGTCAGCATGGAGCAGGGGATCAGGGGAATAGATGTGAGCTACTGATTAGAACTGGTGGGAAAGGTTGTTTACTGAAACTACAAGGAAGTTAAACTTTAAAATGGAAAATTAAAGAGAGCTCAACATACTGACACACTGATTCTTTGAAGAGAAACTTAGAGTTTACTATATCTAACATTGAATTCATGACTCTTTCCCTGTGTTCAAAACCAGTAATAGTGCGTTGGGTTTTTCTCACTCAGCACTGGGGGTTCTCTTCCATGCCACTGGCATCTGTTTCACTTCTCAGGACCCTGGTGAGTATACTGGGCTCACACAGATAATCCAGGATAATCTTTTTATGGTCATGTGACTAGCAACCTTAATTCTCCATCATCATCTCAAGTATCCTATTCAAGGTTCCAGGGATTAGAATATTAACATTTTTAAGGGGCCGTTATGTTTTCTACCACAGGGAGCCACCAACCACAGGTGTCTGTTGAGCACCTGAAATACAGCCAGTGAGGCTAGGTGTGGTGGCTCACGCTTCTAATCTCAACACTTTGGGGTCCAAGGCAGAAGGATCACTTGAGTCCAGGAAGTGGGGATTGCAGTGAACCTTGATCATTCTGGCCTGGAAAGTGAGATTGAATCTGTCTCCAAAAAAACCAAACCAAAACAATTTGGCTAGTGAACTTTATTCAACTTTAATTTAAACATAAGCACCGATACTTGATTCTGTTATTAGTTTGTCTGGAGGATGTTTCAACTGTCAGTTTTTCAAAAGTTAAATATAGATCAGGTATTTCCAATGACAATTTAGTGTCTACATAGAGATGTGTAAAACGCAAGACACCATCCAAAAAAAGAATACAAAATATCTTTTATATGATAGCATGTTGAAATAATATCCTTAATAAATTGGGTTAACATAAACATCCTTAAAATTAATTTTACTTTTCTTTTAAAAATGTGGCTTCTAAAAATTCTAAAATGACATATGTCACTTATAGTTTATTGGACAGACTAAAGTTCTTCACCAGCAACCTTGAACTGTATCTAATGCTGTGTGATGAGAGCATGTAGTTTTCATTTCCATCAAATAGAATTTGCTACGGTTCTTATTCTATTTCTAATTGTCCCCTCCCTTCCCTGAGCACTGAACTTTGAAATCTCTAGTTCCTGTCTGTATTCTGATTTCTACTGACAACTTCATGGTGGTATCATCTACCAGACTTTTCTCAACCAATACTGGAACGAGTAAGTCCAGTACTCTGGACTCACAGACAACCCTGTGATAGAAGTCATTTTTCTGAGCTTGCAGCTGAGAAAACTGAGGCTCAGAAGGATGTACATAGCTGGACTAGTAAATGATGAAACTAGTTTTAACTCAGAGTTGCTTAACCATAGATATTCCTTCCCTGAATGTAAATTAGCTCAACCATTGTGGCTAACAGTGCAGTGATTCCTCTAAGACCTAGAACCAGAAATTCTATTTTACCTGGCAATCCCATTCCTGGGTATATACCCAAAGGACTATAAATCATTCTTTTGTAAAGACACATGCAAACATATGTTCATTGCAGCATTATTCGAAATAGCAAATACGTGGAGGCAACTCCAATGCCCATCAATGATAGATTACAGAAACTGTGGCATCTTTATACCATGAAATATTATTTAGCCCTAAAAAGAAAGACGATTGTGTCCTTTGCAGGGACATGAATGGAGCTGGAAGCTGTTATCCTCAGCAAACTAATGCAGGAACAGAAAACTGAACACTGCATGTTCTCACTCATAAGTGGGACCTGAACAGTGAGAATCCATGGACACAGGGAGGGGAACAGCACACACTGGGGACTGTCTGAGGAAGGGGTGAAGGGAGAGCATCAGGATAAATAGCTAATGCATATGGGGCTTAATACACAGGTGATGGATTGATAGGTGCAGCAGACCACCATGGCACACATTTACTTCGGTACCAAACCTGCATATGTACTGTAGAACTTAAGGAAAAAAATTCTTTCCACGTGCTTCTGTACGCAGTTACCTAGTCATCACCAGAAAATACCTGACAGGTGGCCTCAGTCGTGTCTGCATAGGGTCAGACAGAGGAAATTTCAGGACGGGGACAGAATCCAAAGCATGTGTCTCTACAAGACTGCTTTTTCTCTCAGTCATCCCTGGATTGGTCGATATCAAAATCCAATTTCATCAGGATTAGTCTTGGGTTGCTCAGAGCTATTCATTGAATTAGGAACGATTATAGCAAAGGGAGCCCCGTGGTTCTTTATTAAGGTCTTTGTGGAAGCACTAAGTGATCTTCAGGAGATTAAAGTGCCGGTGGTGTTTTCTTAACATTTATAACCTGCGCTGATACCTGGGGAGTTTGTTTATTAAGAAAAATTCTGCAGCACATATTCTGCCTCCTAATAGGACCTTCACACTGGGCCTGGGTAGAAGCTAGCACTGTGGTCCTAATGAGCTTATGAGGGAAACTTTGCCAAGTGCTTCCTGGAAAGCTACCTCTTGAGGTTAATGGACTTCCCATCTGTGTAGGGTCCTGCAGCCTTTCCTGCTTGATGGAGAGGCCGCGTCTCAGAGTTGTGCATGGGCCTCAGAAACAAACAAAAAGAAAAACAAAAGCTGATGGTTATTAATACTGTTAATAATGATCATAATTATAACATCCCCTCTTTATGCATGGGACTCAACCATTCGTGAAGACTTGGATGTCAACTTACTCTAAAGCATTGCAGAGACACCTACATTTATCATTTTATGTATATGCAAACTGAGATCCACAGACATGAAGTTAGCAGCCTGGCAGCTCCCTCATGGTCAAAGCAGGCTTAGTCACTTACACTGCAGATATTTGCTGAGAACTCACCATGGACTCCAGTTCAGCAGATTCAAGTGGTACAGTTTTGTCTCCCAGGAGTCATTTGAAACCCAGGAGATATTTTTGGTTCCAACTCAGGGGTAGATGACTAACATCTAGTGGGTGGAGGCCAGTGATGCCTTTATACATTCTACAGTGCATAGGATGATTCCCCCATCCAAATGAACCAGCCCCAAATGTCAGTGGAGCTGACATTGAGGAACCCTGCTGTAGCGGTAGTGTTTCAGTGAACAGAAAAGCCACAGTCTCTGCTCTCCTAGAGTTACATCCTGGTAGAAAAGATAGGCAATATACAAAATCACAGAATAAAATAATAAAAAGGCAGGAAAAGATGTGTGCTGTGAAGAAATCTGTGGTCAAGGGGAGAGAGAATGCTGGTGCAGAGTAGTTTTAGATCATGGGGCTAGTGATGGTTTCTCCGTTGAGTGGCACCTGGGCAGAGATCGTACTTGCATGAGGGCAAATGGTGTCCCAGGGAACGACATAATGATTGCAAAGACCAAAGATGGGGCCAGAAAAAGCCAAGAGGCCAATGAGCAAGAATGGAAGACAGGCAGCAGGTGAGGGAAGAGAACACTGACGCTTATAGACCCAGAGATCCAATGAGGATCCAGGTTGGAGGCCTCTGGGAAGGAGATATCCCTGGTCACTTTCCCTTCCACCTCTAACATGCTTGCTTTACTGACTGCCCTTAATTTCCTCCATTATCCGAATTTACTGTGTTGCTATATCCCACCTTCTGATCTCGCAAATATGGTCACGTCCATTCAGGTGGGTCTTACTTTAGAGCAGAACATAACTCTTATGGCCAGGTGCAGTAGCTCATGCCTGTAATCCCAGCACTTTGGGAGGTGCAGGCAGGTGGATCACCTGACATCAGGAGTTCAAGACCAGCCTGGCCTACATGATGAAACCGCATGTCTACTAAAAATACAAAAATTAGCCAGGCACAGTGGCACATGCCTGTAATCCCAGCTACTCGAGAAGCTGAGGCAGGAGAATCTCTTGAACCTGGGAGGCAGAGGTCGCAGTGAGGTGAGACTGTGTCACTGCCCTCTAGCCTGGGCAACAGAGCACCACTCTGTCTCAAAAAAAAAAAAAGTCAGATAAATGGAGAGTTTTTACAGAGATTAATTCCCGCTGAGCTTTGATGTGCTACATCTGTAGGGACTGTAAGTGTGAATCCCATAGCCACTGCCCTTCAGGAATGTGCATCCTACATGGTTTGTTCTATTAGCAGGTTTCCTACCTTTTTCACATTTTCTTCTCCTTAGGAATTATACACTATGTATATAATTCAGCAAGCCTCTCACGGATGCTGTAACGACTTATCAAGTTGAGTGAGGCACAGTGGTAGGTGCTGGAGACCTAGGGGCAGCATCTCTGGTTTTGAGTGTTGATGGCCTTTCAAGAGGCTGATGAAAGGCTTTCCATCCAGGCATCATGGCATCCAGGGCCACAATCAAAGGCCACACGGGGGAGTGGGCTGGAAAGAGGAAGACTCAAGTCTCCTCTCTGTTCATTTGGGGGTCTCATTGGAATGACTCCTGTATTAGGGTTCTCTAGAGGGAAAGAACTAATATATATTTCTATAAAGGGGAATTTATTAAGGAGTATTGACTGACATGATCCCAAGTTTAAGTCCCACAAAAGGCCACCTGTAAGCCGAGGCGCAAGGAAGCCAGGCTGAGTCCCCAAACCTCAGAAGTAGGGAAGCTGACACTACAGCCTTCACTCTGTAGAAGGTCCAAGAGTCCAAAAGCTGAAGGACTTGGAGTCCCAGGTTCGAGGCCAGGAAGCATCCAGCTTGGAGGAAGAGATGTAGGCTGGAAGACTCGGCCAGTCTGGCCTTTTCATGTTTCTCTGCCTGCCTTTTTCCTAGGCACACTGGCAGGGGATTAGATGGTGCCCACCCAGATTGAGGGTGGGTCTGCCAGTCCACTGACTCAGATGCTATTCTCCTCTGGCAGCACCCACCTACACACCCAGGACCAGTACTTTGCATCCTTCAACCCAATCAAGTTGACACTCAGTGTTAACCATCACAACTCCTATTGACAGATGAGAGCCTGGCAGGGATATCCATTCCCCCATCTCCTAGACCTGCTTTTGAGGCCACTCATCTTGAGAACCTCATGCTACCTGAAGTGGTGCAGGACACAGTTCCTTCTGGATAATAGCTGCTTGTTTGTACTGCATGCACCTGTTGTTTGTTGGTGGAGAGATGTAACAGAGGGCATGGTGACCTCCAAAAAACATGTCCATGTCTTAACCTCCATAGACTGGGAATAAATGTGATCTTATTTAGGGGGAGAAAAGAAAGTCTTTGCAGATGTAATTAAGGATCAAGATAAAAATTCTCCTGGATTTAGGGTGGGTTCGATAACTAATATCTTTTTTCATGAGATAGAGTTTTGCTATTTGTTGCCCAGGCTGGAGTGCATTGGCACGATCGATCTCAGCTCACTGCAACCTCCACCTCTGGGGTTTAATCAGGTCTCCTGTCTCAGCCTCCCGAGTAGCTGGGATTACAGGCACCCACCACCACACCTGGCTAATTTTGGTATTTTTTAATAGAAATGGGTTTTTACCATGTTGGCCGGGCCGGTCTTGAACTCCTGACCTCAGGTGATTCTCCCGCCTTGGCCTCCCAAGTGCTGGGATTACCGTGCGTAAACCACCATGCCTAGCCAACAACTAATATCCTTTTAAGAAGAAAAAGGAAGAGGGAAATTTAATTGTCAGCCATGCAGAGGGAAGTAAACCCTGTATAGGTGGAAGCAGAGGTTGGAAGGATGTCACCCCAAGCCAAGGAATGCCTGGAGTCACCAAAAGCTCAGAGAGGCAAGGCATGATTCTGCCCTGGAGCCTCTGAAGAGAGTGGCCCTCCTGGCACCTGGATTTTAGATTTCTGGGCTATTCAGCTGCAAAAGAATGAAGTTCACTGGCTTTCAGCCACCAGTTTTGTGCTCATCTTTCAGGAAACAAATACAAAGACATAAAACACAGCCTTGTTCTAAATACATGTTCTCTGCAAGGTCCCAGAAAAAGGTAAAGAAAAAAATCACACTCATGGAAGTGTTGGTGATAATCATTAACCGCAACAGGCTTTAGGCTCTGTGGTAGCTGCTCCATCATCTCCTGCCACATTTGGCCCTTACCGCAGTCCTGTGAGCTTACCACCATTAGGGTTCTTTTTGTTTTTGTTTTAGAGGTAGAGTCTTGCTCTGTTGCCCAGGCAGGAATGCAGTGGTGTGATCTTCCCTCAGTGCAGCCTGGATCTCTGGGCTCAAGCAATCTCCCACCTTAGTCTCCCAAATCACTGGGATGACAGGCATGTGGCCATGCTCAGCTCATTTTTTAAAAAATTATTTAGTGGAGACAGGTCTCACTATGTTGCATGCTGGTCTCAAACCATCTTCCCACCTTAGCCTCCAAAGTGCTGGGATTACAGACATGAGCCACTGCCCCTGGCCTCATTATCCCATTAATGCCCTTTGATGGAAGAGTAAACTGAGGCTCAGAGAGAAAAAGTGACCTGCGTAAGATTAGCAAATAACAGAAATTGTCTGCGTGATTCCAAAACCCTGGTTCTTTGTGCTGCGTCTCACCATATGAAAGGCATGCAGGCTTAAAGAGATTTCATTTTTCTGTTTTCTTCCTCACTCAACCTCTTCTTCCTAACACTCCTCTTCTTCCCTTTCCATACTCCCACAATAATCTGAAACACTTTTGGATTACTGTATTTTACATGCTTTAAGAATACTTTTTAACACACAGGTATTTCTCCATAACAATTTATAGGCATTTATATTTAAGTATACACTGCAAAATGATTAATTGAGCATTGTGTGTTTTTATCAAAGGGAACAATGCAAAGATTTCTCCAAAGTCCTGTTTGACTAGAGATGATTAATTTTAATTTTCACATGAGCGGCATAATGCTATTAATCATTTAATATGTTTAATCATAACCTCTGTAATTCCTAATTAGGTTTATTAAACTGAAACATCCAGCAGTTGTACACAAATCCAAATCTAGGTTTCCTTCTCAGGATAAGGAGGAGCTCATTTCATTTTTGCATTTAAACAGGAACGTCTAACAGGATGGAACAAAATGGGCTAGAAGCTTGGGGTTTCAGCTGCAGCATCTGCAAACTCCGAGTGTGGTTGCAGAGTACTAAAACTCCTTACCCTCTGAAAAGTGACAGTTGCATGATTCAAGCTCATGTCTGTGTCATGGACATGGCACAAAACCTCATATTCCCAGTGAAGAAAACCCAGATTCTGCTCTGTTTGGGTTTCAGTGTTACGGTATTGCTCTTCAGCTATCACAAGAAGGTGGCAACATTGATGGTACACTTGTTCATTCGTTTATTCATGCACTAGTAATTCATTCGTTCAGTGAGCCAGCCAACCATGAATCAGATGTGTATCATTTGTGTCGCAAGCTGGTCATACCAGAATCCTGCTGTGAGCCTTAGGGTGGCTCCTCCTTGCTTTCAGGATAAAGCTGAAACTCTTCGTTTGTACACAGGGTCCTTTATCTAGCCCCCTGACTACCTCTGAGGTCTGCCCTCCTGCCTTTCCTTCATACATGCCTCCTCTGACCAGTGCTGAAGTCCACACATACTCTCTTGCATACAGGACATCATTTCACATCTCTGCCCTCTCTTGGTACAGTCTCAGCCCTTTCCTCCTCTTCTCTTAGACATCTCCCACCTAAAACTTTACCTCCAGAATTGGCAAGGTTTGCTGAACCTTGAGCAGTGTTGTATGATCCTGACTTAAGGTTACTCAGCCCTTTGTGATTGCCTCTTATCCCAACATTTAGCAGAAGGTATCTGCTGGGGATGGTGGCTTATGCCTGTAGTCCCACTGCTTTGGGTGGCGAAGGCAGGAAAATCATTTGAGGCCAGCAGTTCAAGAACCCGCCTGGGCAACACAGTGAGACACTGTCTCTGCAAATGAAAATTAGCTGGATATGGTGGTGCATGCCTGTAGTTGCAGATACTTGGAAGGCTGATGTGGGAAGATCCCTTGAGCCCAGGAGTTCAAGGCTGCAGTGAGCCATGATTATGCCACAGCACTCCAGCCTGAATGACAGAGCCAGACTCAACTCTAAGAAAACAACAACATAATGAGTCTATTTCTGAGCATCTTTCTCTATCGCTGTCATTCACTAAAGTAGGAATTACATGTGACCTGGAGGGCTGATTTATGTGTCCAACACAAAGCAGTTGCTCTGTAAAGATGTGTAAACACTTTAAAAATAAGCAGATGTCAGCCTTTTCTGCGTGTTTCCCAAAAAAAGTTTATCCCTCTTTTTGGTATTAAAAAAATTACTATCAGTCTAAATAATTCATTACTTTCCATTTATTGAATACATGCCAGGAACTTGGCCTAGTTAGTCCACATTATTTATTTAATCACAAAGCCTTGGAAGGTATGAACTCATTATTTTTTGTTTTCCAGTTAAGAAAATGTATGGCGGCACTGCTTCCTATTTAATCCAACAGTATAGACAACATGACTAAATATTGCTGTCATCATGACTTTGCACTTGAAAGCTGAAGAAGTCATCTGGTAGGGCTTTTGATACCACATCAGCCTAGAAGAATGGTTTAGCAGCCAACAGGATGTCTTTACTTCAAAATGCAATTCAGGGTGTGTTAGGAAGGAAAATGCAAATGAAACCTTCCAGTAAATACCAGAGTTGGTGAGAAACTTGCTAATTATGCCCATGTTATCTGGGTGTTTTGTATTTCACTTTGTAAGACTGTCTCCTTTTCAAAGTCATTAGTATTTTACACCTGGCTGCCTGCATTGATAGTTTTATCCCAATTGTGTATTTCTAGATTGCTTATAAATAGATCAGGATGATCCCTCACTCATAAATTTGATAGGCTTCCGCTAAGCTTTCTATCATAGTTTCAAAGTGGGTATCTGATGTGGATGGTGTTTACCGCCACCCAGAGGCGACACATGCTAATTGCAGAGAAAGTGTCAAACGATCAATGTCTGAAATGTTGGAACTCTAGAACTGCGAGTATGACCGTGGCTATGATACCAAATGTTACTGTGACTTTTCCCTTAGTTCCTGCCTATATACAGGTGTCAATGTAACACAGTGTTATACAGCCTTATTTGGAGGAGAGGGGAGATGAACCAGTAACTTAGGTTGATAATGTTACAGGGTCTAGATAGCACAACAGACCTTTCTGCAGAGATGGAAATGTTTGATATCTGCGTTATTCAATATGGAAGCACTCACTACATATGGCTCCTGAGCAAACAACGTTAAATAGCTTGTTTCATTCACTTAAATGTAAATTGTCACATGTGGTCAACTGTAGCGGACCGCGCAAGCTTGTGCAATTAGAACCTTAAAAGTGTAAGTCAGTCAGCTGGTTATTTGAACTCCAGAATGTCAACTAGTCTTTTCAAATTGTTTACGTTTAATAACGTTTTATCTGCACAACTGCCTGAACAATTATGTAGGCATATCTTAAGATTCTGAAGTGCATCAGTTAAGAAATACACATTCTCCTACCTTTAATGATTATTACCCTCTTGTTGATGAGGTTCCCACTCCCCACCTCCCAACCCCAACACTTCCCAGTCCCCTCCCTTTGCTTTTTCTAGCTTTTAGTACTTTTCTCTGTCTTCCAACTCTCTATTTATCAGTGGATTTATTGTCTGTATTGCCCCCATGAGAATGATGCTCCCTGAGGGAAGCGAATTTTATCTGCTTTGCCCACTGCCCAATCCCAGATTCATGATTAGCACTCAGTGGATGCTCAGAAAACAGTTGTTGAATGAATGAATGAATGAATGCATGACTCAGCAGTTCCTTCCCTTTTCCGATTCCTTGGTTCTGGCTTTACGGAAGCTGAAGTGCATTGGAACATAGTATTTTGGTCCACTCAGAGCCTCTTCGATGTCTTCTTGTTCTTTTAGCAGACAGACGATGCGGCACCGACGGATGGCCAGCCCCAGACACAACCTTCTGAAAACACGGAAAACAAGTCTCAGCCCAAGCGGCTGCATGTCTCCAATATCCCTTTCAGGTTCCGGGATCCGGACCTCAGACAAATGTTTGGTGTAAGTACCACCTCTCTTCTCAGCAGTGCTTGCTCTGGAGGTTCCAGAGACCTCCCTGTCTCATGTAAGTTTGGGATATTTACAATACTAAGGTTAGATGTTTACATAGGGAGAAACATCTTAGAGCCTAGTCTGCGGGTTTTTGTGGCTAGAATCTCTGTATGGTTTTAGCATGTATTTCTATATATATGCTCACCATGTATCTCCTTTGCCAAGTAGTTTTCTTCTAATGAGTAACTTGAAGGCCAAATGGAAGACAAACTCTTAGATGATCCACTGTTGAAAAAAGCCCACTGATGGTCCCAAATTCAATGGCCCAGGACATTATACTGTAGCTAAAATACACATCAAGTCCTCTTTGTTTTGCTTTCTCTTGCAGTTGTCAAATGATCCAGAGGGTGACTCATGGTGTACTCCTGCATTCCCTAGTCTTTCCCAGGCACTGTGCATTTAGATTTCAGATGCACTGGCAGAGAACAATTCTGCATAAAGCTGAGTTTAGCAAACAAAACAAACCACCACCACCACCACTAAATGGGCTAGCAGTTTCTAAAGTCCATGTCCATTCCTGCAGTCTACATTCTACTGAAGTCAGTGACAAGGATTCAGAGGTACTCACTGTGGTGCTATGTGCCACATACCACGAAGGGTAGCCTTGCCCAGGCACCATGGTGAAACGCAGAGCAGGCCAGAAGTTACCACTAACCCAGGAGAAAGTAATAGCATTGCTTCTTTATAGGTCATCTTGTTCCGGATTGCTTTTTTTTTTTTCTGGAAGATATCTTCACTGTCCACTTTGGGAAGCCATAAGTTTGCCATTTCTTTGAGCTCCGTTCCACCGACGGACAAAGCTATGACAGGGCTTGAATATCATTCATGTTTGCAAATGTAGCCAATTCGTCCATGACATCCCAGCGGTGATAGCAGGTGTCTGTGGATTCAGTGAAAAGAACTACATCCTTCACATTTGACTAAGAGCAGCCCAAAGGTGGGATGCTGAGAGACTCTTCCTCTAAGTTTATAAATGGATGTAAATACTAAAAAAGGAACAAGAAGATGCCCAACTTGAATGCCTCCTTCTGAGCAAAGTTGGTGTCGTTCTCCATTTAAAATGGGAGGCTCAGGTTCACTACTCAAAGGCACTGCGAGTTGTGGATTAGCTTGCACCTTTTACTTCTTATACGCACGTGATGCTTATCAAGTATGCATCTGACACAAAAGCAGAACAAGCATCCTAATATTTAAGATACCCAGCCTTGAATGCTGACATTTCAGAGGAAAAGGTCAGCTGTTGCACTTTTATCTCTCTCATTTGGTAATAACCTTGAGTGGAGCCCTCCCAACTCCTGCAGAACAGAGATACCCTCGGGCACTTTCAGGTCAAAGATGACTTTGAAAAGTGCAGAGCATTCAAAGTGAGAGTCGAGGTTAAGTATGTGTGAGGCAGTAAGACCAGGTTTGAATGACGGGCAGTAAGAGGAGCTATATTCTCTTTGCTATGTCAGGTTAGGAAGACGTCCTGCTATGCAGTTTGTTTTTTTTCTCATCAGGTGTCACTGTGATGTTGGCTTTGAATTCGATCCCCTTAATGACCGTCCTGATACTCTTTCATGGTGTCACTCATTGAGGCTCACCCCAAGTTCCACCCCTAAGGGTACTTTTCCCCCTGGTCATCTTGGTTATCTTGAAAGTTACGGCAGGCTACAGTGCTAAGTCACAGAGGTATTCAAAACACTCACAGAGTATTTTGAGGAGGGATCCTGACTCTCTCCAGTCTTATAGGGATAGAGTAGATGACAAGGAGTGAGATCTTGCCAAAAAATTATACTGTCTATCATCAAACCTTGATCCAAACCTACTACATTCTGAGCACTTTTAAAAAGACGAGGTCTCACTGTTACCCAGGCTAGAGTGCCGTGGTGTGATCATGGCTCACTGAAAACTTACGCACTTGAGCTCAAGTGATCCTCCCACCTCAGCCTCCCAAGTAGCTGGGACGACAGGCACAAGCCACAATGCTGGGCTAATTTTTAAGTATTTTTAAAAATAGAGATGGTGTCTCGCTATGCTGTTTAGGCTGGTCACAAATTCCTGGCCTCAAGCAGCCCTCCCACCTTGACCTACCAATGTGCTGGGCTTAGAGCACGAGATGCAAGCCGCTGTACCCACCCACCCCCTGCCCCCAGATTTTTTTTTGTTTTGTGACAGAGTCTTACTTTGTTGCCCAGACTGGAGTGAAGGGGCATGATCTCAGCTCATTGCAACCTTTGCCCCCTGTGTTTAAGTAATTCTCGTGCCTCAGCTTCCTGACAAGCTGGGACTACAGGCGTGCACCACCACTTTCAGATTTTCAAGCAACTGACAAGATGTCAATTTGACAAGATGATATATACACTTAATACCTATCAATTAAGACAATGTACCACGCACTCAGCAGCACGAAGCTTAACTTTGTCCATCACAAACAGCTTCTCTGTCCATTGTTAAACGCATGCAAGATTTTTTTCCTGTAAATTTTGTCTATAAAATTACCAGGAATGTATGCATTCAAGGACTCCCTTGCAATGACTCTCCAAACTCCTTAGTTTACAACTACCATTCTAAAGAAATAGAATTTTATACACTAAAAATCTGTTCTTTCCTGCCAAATATCGGTGGTCACAGAGCCATTCTTGATACATTTAGCAGCAGGAATCACATTATGAAGCATCTGTAAACATTCTCACAGGCTCCCTGCAGTGGAGTACAGGGTATTTAGGAGGGTTTTCTCTTTCAGGTCATAGTTACTGCAAGAAGCTACAGTTTAACTCCAACTAGGTGGTTCTCACATCATCTGGACATGAGACATCTCTCCTTTTGGTGTTCGATCCTGTCTTCATCTTCACACTTTGGCAGAGGTTACAGTGAGGACAATTAGACAGTCACAAAGATCTTTGTGCATTTCCCCCGCTCTGTCTCTTCTTAAATCCAGGCATAGGATTTCAAAGTCAAAAGCAAAACCAGACACAAAAGCAACCTCCTTTTTCAAACTGTTGAAAACTTGGCGGTGATCATCACAACGTCTGTAACCATTAATAATTCGACCATGCCATCTGCAACCATTGCATGCCTGATGGCTACTGCAGGTGACTCCTATTTTAATTTGTATCTTCAGCACTTCTTCATAAAGACTGGAATCCTGATTACCTTTTCCACCTCATGCTTCATATTCTTTACTTTCTACTCTTTGGAAGCATTTGTCCCTATGTTTGGCATTAAACTTTCTAGCTTGTCTTATATGTCTGTTTTTCATTTGAGATGGAACATTCCTTGGTCAAGATGTTATATGGCTACAATATACAAAGCAGAAGTCACAGTCTTTTAAAAATACCAGCTGAAGTTCAAGTGAATGGGTCTGTTATATGCAGTGATATTGGTACTAGATGTTTCACTGGAAGGAACAGTAGTTTTATATCCTGCTACTTTTTCCTTGAGCTGTGTCTTCATCTTAGGTATCACGCATGAGCATGCATTGTCTTTACAAATAAATATTTGATGATCCGAAGAGAGGAACATACGGATTTCTACCAAATTAACTGCAATATTAAGAATGTTTAACTTAACATTTAAAATGTAAACATTCTGGGTTTTAAATGAGAGAAGTGGACTGTGATATATCTAGACCTCTGCTACAACAGATGGGTGGATCTTCTGGATACCATCACTGGATTGTCAGAAACAGCTGCTTAATGACTACAGTTCTCAAATTTATACAACCACCTTGTTGATTTTGCAGCCTTACTCTAGGGATCAAAATACAGACCCCTCTTGGATGGGCATGGTGGTAGCTCATACCTGTAATCCCAGCACTTAGGGAGGCCAAGGTGGGGGGAATGCTTTACTTCGAGAGTTTGAGACCAGACTGGGCAACGTAGGGAGACCCTGTTTCTACAACAATGATGTCAAAACGCACAAGAAAACTAAATACGGGCCCCAGGAAAGTAGTCCACTGAAGTCTGTCTTTATTATCACAGAAACACAGATCACATGACTTTTAGCACATGCAAAGGAAGATTTCAAAATCTTTTTTTTTTTTTAGTAATGAGATGGGCTTGCCTGTACTTACAATGTTAATGCAAAGTTACATCCACCACGATGTTATGAGGAGTGAAGCCATTATGGGGGGACACAGCATGGTTCCCTCTACTTCTGCATTCTGAACATGAAGCTGACACTAAGAAAAACTGGGATGATGCCTTTCCTTGGCCTCCATGCACACTCTTTGAACTAACCTTTACTTTCATGTTTTATGCTGCATCCCTTCAACATCCTCCACAGTTTTTCAGAGAAATATTGTTTGATCTGAGAATGCCTAAAAATGCTTGGCACATATTTGCCCAAGTGTGTGCCTGTAAGTTTCTGGATACTGTTCTGGGTAATAGCTATTGAGACACCTTGTGTGGATTTGAGGCGTTGTTGAATGCAGCTGAACATTGCTGTTGAGCAAACAAATGCTAGTTATGTCTGCGAATGAGTCGTGTCTATTTAAATTGAAAATGTGCCAGCTGTGTTTACATCATTAGTAGCAAACTTCCCAATTAAACTGTTGATACTATAAATATAGTACACAACTGTCTTGGAAATGGGGCTTACATCAGCATTCTTCTTCGGGCTTGTTTCACTGGCTTTGCGAACAATCCACCTAACAGCAAGTGCCACAGAAGCAAACTTTGAGAACGTTTCAGGGCATCTGATGTCATTGTTTCATTTAGGGAAAGACATGTTAAGACTGCTGTTTGATTGGTTCTTTCTCCATCAGATCCTATTTTGAAAGAAATGTTTTTGGGTTGACTGCCTAGAGAAGGTTCCATAGACGACAATTGCATCGTGGTTTTGGAAGAAGTCCTCTTCAAGCTTCTCTTTCTGTAAATGCATGTGCTTCTAGGCTCTTATGCCTGAAATAAATATGATGGTGTCTATGTACACTGAATATTCTAGGGTGACTGTATCAAAATTACTGCTTGAGGAGTTCACAAAACTAGAGGTTTCTTTACTATAAAATTCAATTCACGTTTGAACGGCAAATCCGTCATTTCCCCAATCTGAAAATTTTCTTCTATTTTCAGTGAGTTTTTTTTCTCTGCCTAAAACTAGGGCACTGAAAATGCTCTGTGAAGGAATATTCTCTTGACCAAAAGATCCAAGTCCACAGATTGCAGGATGAGTTCGCTGCATGTTTTCTGGTGTTTCCATGGTGCGTGCTAGCAATGTCACCCCTTTCCATGTTCTCTTCAGAGTATTTTCTCCTCGTTTTCTTCCTATTCATATGCGTCTTTGAGGAGAAGTACTAGTAGTTCTTTATTTCACAACCAGAAAAATGCTTGTCTGTCTGTGATTCCCCTGGCTGGACATTGTATGGATCCTCTGGAATGGGCACATTTCTATGGCACAGAGTGACACACTTTTGGTTCCTTTTTCCCATAGTCAGAACTATTTTTATTTCAAGATTGAGCTGTCTGTATTCAAGTGGCATACACATTTTTTTTCCCCTGCTATTCCGGGGAGTGTAGTTTTCTTTGTACATTCCAGAGGATAGTATCTGTATGTTCTAAATAATTTGTTTCTTGAATGTGAGTGGGACCCTCTTGACATTCAGTCTCTGCGTCTCTGGATACTCCGTGATTGAAACACATGGGTCAGGCAAGCCTCCCCTGCTTTTCTTGTGGTCTTATCGTTTATTTCTTGTTAATCCTGCCCCTCACCCCAGTCACACTCTGTCCTCTGCTACACAGAAGCACGCTTAATGCTCTCCACTCAGGGGAGAGATGGAATACAGAACCTCCAAGGGTCATAAAGGATGCAGTTAAAATCCAGAATGCAAAAGTAAATGGAATGATAGGAAAGCTCCAGAGAAAGGAGGATAGAAATAGTTATGTTGCTTGTTAAATCACTTGAAGGACATTTGCTCTCAATCTGCATGGAGGTAAAATTCCCGTTTTATTTTTCCCTGGGCCACGGTACGTGATTTTACATCACCTTCTCTCACCTGCTTGTATGCAGGGTAGGCTGTTATATTCAAGAAATGCCCACCCTCCTTCACATGATCTCAGAAAACTGAAAACATTCCAAGGTTGGAGGAAAGGATTTTGGATGATCCGAGGCCCCTAGTTCCAGAGCCCATACTCCCTGTTTTGAAATGTGAATCAACAACTGCTTGGTGCGCGTTTCTCCCTGGGACTTCCAGATTTCACAAATTTAAAAATATGTAAGACACAATCATTGAATTTGATGTTCAGATAAACAACTATTTTATTAAGTATAAATATGTCCCAAATATTGTGTGTGACATATCCTGAAAAATCTGAAATTTAAATTTAACTGGCTCTCTGCATTTTATTTGTCTATAATTTATTTATAATCTGAGTCTTTGTTTCTGGACTCTTTAGAGAGCCTATTCATGCTAGTTGTCTAAAATCTGTTTGTTTAACAATATGGAGAATTATCTTGAGAGAATTTCAGCCCAAGCAGTGATCACAATTGCTGATACTGTGATTATGATGGGTACCTGGATAGTGGAGTTTGCTTTTGTGTTTGTGCTTCCTTTCTTATATGTTTGAGCTGCTCCTAGATTTTATGTGAACTAGAGGCCAGTCACATAAAAGTCTCGTGGGACACTGATTATCAAAATCACACTTCATCAAGGGTGTTTCTCCTAGTCCTTAGTGGGTAGACCAGAAGGCTCATTGTATATACATACTAGCCACTTTTCAAGTATGCTGCGTCAGTGCCTGGGAAAGCAGTCATGCACACAGAAAAAAAGAAAAATAGAATTAACCTCTTGATTAATATTTTCCATCAAGTCCCCGCTGGTGTCTTTCATAAGGAGATACTATGTGTGGTTGTTTTTTTTTTTTTTTCTAGTTTCAAGCACTTTACTTAACCATAAAACATAAAATGTGTATCCTTGATATTCAAAGAGGAAAAAAAATTGACATGGGAAACAGTTACCAGTGTACATAATAACTACTGCATTTCTTTTCTTGCTTATAAGATATTTCTGTTTCTTTGCAGCAATTTGGTAAAATCTTAGATGTTGAAATTATTTTTAATGAGCGAGGCTCAAAGGTAAGCAACTTAATTCACTTTAGAATTGTTTAGTTCGTTTTTAAATGTTTGTTATGAATAAGGGGAAACAACTGCACTGTCTTAATCAGCTCATTGTGAAAATACACCTCAGTGGGAAATCCTTTAGAGACCACCTTCCGTTTTCAAAATGGAGGGAAAGACATCAGGTTCAGTTTAAAACATATAAGGGGATAATTTTAAATTGCTGTTTTTTAAATATATACATATATATCTTTATCAAGTTTCCAGAGAAAAATTATCCATGCTTAAAAAAATAATGATGTTGCTACATTTTTGTTTTTCAGTGATAATTATGTTCTTTATATTAAAAAGTGAGTTGATAGTCTCATGAGCAGGTAAATATGTGATTATTCTGTATTAATAAAGTGCAGTTATTTTCCTGGGTTTTAGGGGAGAAAAATCTCATATACACCAACCTTTTGAATATGATTTTATTCATTAGTACGTTTACCAATCCACTTTTGCAATTTGCCATTGCTGTGAGTTTGTATTTTCAAGGAAACCAATTTTTAAATAGATTCCCTAGTGCTAATAAAAGTCAGGGGCTCTATGGGGAGGCTGAGGTTCAGGGGAGGTTCTTCTTCAAAACAGAAATATGGGGCAGGTGCCGTAGCTCACACCTGTCATTTCAGCACTTTGAGAGGCTAAGGTGGGTGGATCACTTGAGGTCAGGGGTTCTAGACCAGCCTGGCCAACATGGTGAAACCTCATCTCTACTAAAAGTACAAAACTCAGCTGGGTACGGTGGCGTGTGCCTGTAATTCCAGCTACTCAGGAGGCCGAGGCAGTAGAATCGCTTGAACCCGGGAGGTGTCGATTGCAGTGAGCCAAGACTTCACCACTGCACCGCAGCCTGGGGGACAGAGCAAGAGCCTGTCTCAAAAACAAACCTTTAATTTTTTTATTCCTTGTACAGGCTTCCTCCCTCCTAAGTAGATTTAGTAGTAATTAACAAGGACTATGTTGATCGCATCAAGGACAGAAAATCCCAGTATTCTCTCCTCCATGGCCAAAGTGATATTGTCATCTGTCAGATGAGTGAAAACAAAAGCAAAAAAGAATCCATTACACTTTGTGATTCTGTTGATTCAGGGACCTTGTCATTTTTCCATAGCTTCAGATATTTTACGATCATTCTCCGACTTATCTATTTTCTGGCTTCTTGTATGAAAAGTATTATAGGGACTATTTCTATACCTGCAAAGCATAGTGCATTTAGAGAAAAAAATGTGCCCAGCCTAATCCTGTTCACTCGGGCCTTCTGTATTCTTGGCAAAATTGTAGATGACCCGAATGTTGACCAACTTTGTTCTAAGTCTGTCTAGAACAGCACTGCCTTCAAAGATGTGGTTTTTTTTTTCTTTTTAAAATCTATGTTTAATTTATATTTTGTTTTGTAACTTTTGCCAGTTGAAGAAAGCTATTTAATTCCTTCTGAGAGCTGTTTTGGGACATTAGAAGAATATCATTTGCTATTTTGAAAGTACAATGGCGATGCTATTTTTAAGACATCTTCCGTCATTCCCATGATTAGCCTGTCTCTGGGGGCTTCAGGAAAAAGACCATTTAAATTTGTTGCATCCAGAGCCTGACTTAGTGAAGCTGCCTTTCTTGGATCTTTATTCTTTTGGTTTATGAGACATCCAAAATAGCCTCTCTCGGTGGGTATGCTCGCTCTCAAAGAGCTCGTCTTGCAGGTGTTGGAGCTGACTGTTTCAGTTCTGCTGGAATGATACTGAGACAGTCCAGTTGGGAACCGCTAAATGGGAGCAGCAGCTCACACAGGGATATTTTTCATTCTTGACATTATCCTTTATGGGAAAAGGCCTTATTTAGAGGAACATTTCCATTTTAATGGTTCAGAAACCTGAACCATTTCTATGACCTCATTTTCATCATTTGGTGCTGGACAGACAGCCAGGAAATTAGTGGGTCCTGAAGAGCCAGGAACTCACCTTCTTGCCTTTCATTCTCGATAGCAGTCCTTCAGGCAGGCCACTCTATGCTGCGTGATGAAGGCTGTGTGTTTTGGGTGTATATGTGTGCGTGTGTATGCAGACATATACACCTATATGTACTTGAGGGCTGGACGTGGTATCTCACACCTGATATTCTAGCACTTTAGGAAGCTGAGGTAGGAGTATTACCTGAAGCCAGGAGTTCAAGACCAGCCTGGACAACATGGTGAAACCCTGTCTCTACTAAAAATACAAAAATCAGCTGGGCGTGGTGCCACATGCCTGTAGTCCCAGCTACTCAGGAGGCTGAGGCAGGAGAATCGCCTGAACCTGGGAGATGGAGGTTGCAGTGAGCCAAGATTTTGCCATTGCACTCCAGCCTGGGTGACAGAGTGAGACTCATCTCAAAAAATAAATAAATAAAAGATAAAATGGTGTATTTGCATCAATGCAAAAAAGGAAGCTATCACCTAAAAATACCAAAGACAAAAGAAGAACAATAACTAGGATACAGGAGGATCAGAATGTATGATTTACAAAAATATTTTAAGTAAGCGAGTCACGCCAGTCTGGCAATCCTCTTAAGATTCCCATTATCTGCCCCACTGATTGTTCCTGCTCATGAGAGGGCACAGCCCACAGATTTCTTCTCTTTAGTAGCACTGAAGGTAAACTCTGGGAAGGTGTGTCTCTGCCTCCCCTCTCTGTACCCCTTTGCTTGCAGTCTGGATTTTTTAAGCAGTTAGACATCAACATCACACCCAGCCCTGTGCTCAGCAAGCCAAGCTCGGAATGTGCTTGTTTTGTTCTGCTTTTTAAGGCAAAGGTAAAAATATTCATCATCTTTTTAAAACCGCAAATTGCTGTTTTCTTGAGTTAGAATTGTGACCATGAGGCAGGTCAGAAGAAACAACCTTAGCACCTGCTCTCAATGTTGCCTGGCACCTTGTGCTTTTAGCAAAGGTTCCTCACTCATGGTGAGGACCCGGTGAGGTCTCTCTGGTTCGGTTACAACACCCAGCTGAGAATTTTTATAACCTGATGACCCAGGGAGACCATGTCACTCTCTTGTCTCAGTGGGAGGTAGAATTGTCCAAAGGAACAGGTAGGAAAGTCTGTTTGGCATTTCGAGGACTGTTTCTGGAGCAAGTTCTTTCTGGACCCCAACTTTGTCAAATCTCAACTAATCATCTCTCAACTGGAGGAGTATGGAGTAGCTGACAAGAAAAGAGGGAAGTTTAGCAGACTATAATAAAATTAGAATAATAATAAGAAAGAATCAATATATTCCCTTCACTTAAAAAGTGAGAACTTGATGAGAATAGATTAGGCCATTTCCTCTTTCGTGTGTGCCCCTTCCTTGGTATTCAAAATCTATTTCTCTCTCTACCTTTTTCTCTCCTAAATGTACATAATGCTGATTTCAGGGCAGTAGGTTTGCCTTGGGTTCAGGCATCAAGCATGAGAGCAAGATTCTTGAGGGTAATGTTGGACAGGTGAGTGAGGGTTCAGTGTCAACTGGCTATGTTCTTCCTGGTGCTGTGGTAACAGCGACTGCTAATTCCCATGGGCACAAATGATGCCCACTCGCCCTCCAGCTGTACACTGGGTCTACGGATTTTCTTTTCTTGCCTAGTGAGAGACTGTAAATCCACAGTCCTAGTTTCTGTGGACTAGGACTTTTTTGGAACATGTGGCATGGCTATGGTTGCTAGGAAGTCAGGCCTATCAGGGGGGAAGAGAATGTTGCCAAGAAGCCTGGGACATGTTACTTTGGCTTTACCTCTACATGTAAGCTTCAAGTAACCAAGTCAGATATTCTTCTCAAAAGTCTGTAGAAATCAGCAATATAACATTCTACTTACTACAAAGAATGAAAATCATCTCTTTTTGAGACAGGGGACACAGGATCTCACCCAGGCTGGAGTACAGGTGTTCAGTAACAGCTCACTGCAGCCTCAGCCTCCTAGGTGGAAGCAATGAATGCTCCCACCTCAGCATCCCAAATAGCTAAGACAACAGGTGCAGGCCATCACACCCGGCTCTGGTTTTAGTTTTTGTTTTAGATTTTGACACAGGGTCTTGCTCTGTCACCCAGGCTGGAGTGTAGGGGTATGATCACGGCTCACTGCTGCTTCAATCTCCTGGGCTCAAGCTGGGGTTAAAGGGGCATACCATTACACCTAGCTAAATTTTTTTTGGTAGAGATGAGGTTTTGCCATGTTACTCAGCCTGGTCTCAAACTCCTGGACTCAAGTGATCCTCCTGCCTTGGCCTCTCAAAGTGCTTGAATTACACCATATCTGGCCCCAAAGCTTCTTTTGGTGGTTTCGATCACACATAGTGAAATGAGAGGTCATGGAAATTAAATCGCTGGGCCACACATTTTAAGCAAACAGATTTCTGGACTCCATTCTGGAATTCTAATCCAGTGGATACAAAGCAAGCCTTGGGAATCTGAACGTTTAATATGCTCCCAAGTTCCCAAGTTCCTTCTGATGTGCAGCTAAGATTGAGATATACTGGCCAAGAGTTAAAAGTGTCAAATAGAGCGAAATCTCCCTAAATTCTTTTTTCCCTTTGAAGAACAATCATTTCCAAGCTATTCAGTTAGCAAGCGTATTTGCATACTCAATATGGGTATCCTAAAAGAATAGGCAAGATCCTTCTGTTATGGAGCAAATGATCTTAAATTAATTAGATAATTCAGGCTTATCCCACTCACAGATCCTCCCTATGGGAAAGATTATGGAAGGTAATTTGGTTCAATCCCCCAAAGAGAAAAGTATTTTTTCTCGATACACTTCACCCTTGAACAACAGGGGTTTGAACTGTGCAGGTCCACTTATGTATGAATTTTTTTCGACCAAAGGCAGTATTCCTGATGTGTGACCCTTATATACAGAGAGCCGATTTTCCTCTATACTCACATTCCACGGGACGACTGCAGGACCTGGATGTGTGAGGATTTGGGTATCTGGGGCATGGGGGGTCTTGTAACTAATCTGTAGTGGATACTGACATACAAGCTGTGTATAGATTCCCAACAATGATCATGTACCCTCACTTGAATACATCCACATCTCCATCCTCTGTTGCTGATGAGCCTGTTCTGAGTGTTGAAACTTTCTCTTAGCCAGCCCATTGGACGATACACCTCTTTAGCCTTAAATTTGGAGGTCATTATAGAGATCTAATGTAGGATTAGGAGTTATACCAGGTGATCATAACTACCATGCCTTTGTAATTATTGTGCATTTCTTTGGTAAACTGAGTGTTATACTATCCCGACTAAGTCTGGAGCCAACAAGGATTATTGGATGCTAAGAGGAGCCCCAAAATACTCCATTTTTGCACCCACTTTGAAATGAGAAATCAGAAAAAGCTGGGCAAATTTACATGGAAATTGTTCAAAAGGTTGGTGTATATTTCTGAACAAGATGTACAAATATTTTTAGGGGCTTTAAAAATAATGTGTCATTTTCTGTACTCTTAGGAACAATGTCAGTGAAGACAAAATACGGATTTTGACAATATGCAGTTTAGTGGGGTTGTTTTTTGAGGCTGAACTATTAAGAGCCAAATGTACCTGTGGTGAATTAAAGGGTATATTTGTTGTCTATCAATCAGTAAAAGAGGAAGTGGCCAGAATGTTATTACAAATTTCATTATATTAACAAAGTTTCTTTGCTACCTGTTGATATGAAAAATAAATACTGACCTAATGCTAGAACTTTTCAATGTGGGTACACCTTTCCCTTTCTGGTTAATGAAGTAGTATAGAAGGTTGTCAAATCCAAAAGCATGTACGCAATTTGAAGGGCGGGAACGTATGAACACAGACATTGAATTGTTTGTATTTTGAATCAACTGAAGTTTATTTCTATTCATTTCATGTGACTATTTTGTTTATTAGACCAGAGAGCTTAAGATTTATTACCCAAAAAAAAGGTCTTTCCTTTTTTTAGGCTTCTAACTTTTGTTTTTGAGAAGTAAAGGCTGTAGAATTGACAAATTTGAATAACCCTAAAACTGCATGAAGAAGAGATGTTCTTAAAACCACACAGCATGACTCTGTAGGCAATGTTAGAGGATTTTGGCATTCATTGTTGAATTTTGTGCACACGTTTTTATTTTATTTTATTTTTAATTTGCATGTCAGAAAAGTGGTTCCCTTTTCTTTTCCTCGTTATTTCATTTTATTCTCTGTGAAGACACTGTACATTTATTTTGATCTCATTTTCTTTTTGTTCGATTTATTTTCTTCCGTAGTGACATTTAGAAAGGTATTTTTGGTATCCTTTCAATTCTTCAGGGGTGATAGCTAACTGGGGACAGAAAAAAAAAATATCTTGTTCACATTTGTCGCTTAATTATTGCACATCTCAGGACTCTTATAATTTCTCTAATTTGCATGTTACAGAACTGAAGCCAGGACAAGAAATAGAAATTAAAGCGAGAGAACGTTTCCAAGTGGTCGTTGACTGAAATAATAATCTGCATGTTGTTTTCCCTTCTCCCTCCTGCATGCAGGGATTTGGTTTCGTAACTTTCGAAAATAGTGCCGATGCCGACAGGGCGAGGGAGAAATTACACGGCACCGTGGTAGAGGGCCGTAAAATCGAGGTGCATGTTCAAAATATTTTCCTTTTCCTCTTTTTTATAAATGTCTGCTTCACGCTCATTCGTTGTTCCAGATGCATCACTGGCGTCTTGTATGTGACCCTATTTCCCCCTCATCGTTTATATATATATATATTTATATATAAAAAGGAAAACTGGCCTTACTTTTTTAATTTTACTTTATTATGTTATCTTATTACTGCTGAAAGGTGGATGGCAAACGTGAGACAAAAGAAAGGTTAATTGTAAAGGGTTTTTTTTTTTTTCCTTTTTGTTAATTTCCATGTTTTATAATCAATGGGTGCAATAGGTTCCAAAGAATAGACAGGGTTGCAATCCAAGCAAAATACAGATCAGTTTCTTTCTCTTTTTCTTTCCACTTCAGGGTTGAAGAGGGATCCACAGTGGTTTGCAAATTAAACCAAATTGGGAAAACAAAAAGATTTTTTTAAAAAATGAGAGGTTTTTACTAAATGTTTCATTTTTTTTTTTTAAAGAAGCCAGTTTGAATTTCTGTATTCTTTTGATAACAAAGTGAAAAATCAAACAGGATTTCCTGTTCAATATCTGGCCCCTGTTCATGGAAACCATAAATGCCAAAATGCTGACACTTGGAGTCTGCTATTTGTACCACTGGGATCTCCCGCAACATAGCCACAGGGTCATATTTGTTAAAACTTTTTTTTTTTTTTAATACCAGTTAAAAATGCTTTAGTCTTTGGAGTAAGATGTTGCATATTTTGCCTTTCATTTTCCCCTTCGACGATAACGCTTAGGCCCCTCACCAAACTCTCAGTAACCATGGTAACTGTATACAAACCCATGCTGGCGATGGCGGTGAATGGTAAGTGGTGAAGTCCATCTGCCGTTTCACGTACTTAGTGCTGATATATCTATATACATATATATATACCACGTGAACTTTTTTGACTTGTTGTATTAAGTTTTCTTGATGCTCTATTTTTTTGGATATTGGTACGCCTGTAATTGAGTGTACGTTCTAAGCTAGCCTGGGAGGCACTGACTGGATTGAGTTATGACCGGTGCACATCTTACTCAGATTGTTAATTCCATATTGTGTTAAACAATGCACCCTTCTCTTTTATCCTTTTGTTAGCTGTGACTTTAAAGCTTGAATGATTTCGTTAATTCTTGCGATGTAAAAGGCTCTTGTTCCAAGTGTTGAATGCTAGATGTTGCTTTCCTGATGGTTCTTTCCTCCTGAAGTGTTGCACACGGCTAAACTTGTTTGTCCCTCTTTTTGACATTTATGTTCCCTTGTACTTTGTCTCTTCCCTTTTCTCCACTGCATGCTCCTTCATATGAACTTTGTTTAAAAAATATTTATCGTTTCTGTGTTACCATGGAGTACACGCATGCTTTTAAATCTTCAATTATGCAGTATCTTTTAATTTGCTTTTACTGTCTCTTTATTAAACTCTTAATGATATGACACTGCTTTATTGAAATGATTTGTAAGTTAAATGGTTATGAAGTAAATGTAATTTTAAAAATGTATGATTTTGTTATGCACCTACTGCCTTTTATAAATTAAAATGCATTTTAGTTTTCGTTTTTTAATAAGTAAATCACGGTCATAATGCATGCAACTAATTGAATTGGGAGCTTGCCCTAGAATATGTGCTTATTTGAGTTTTCTATGTACATAGGTAAATAATGCCACAGCACGTGTAATGACAAATAAAAAGACCGTCAACCCTTATACAAATGGTAAGTAGAGATCCGCCTTTTGCAAGAAATCCTCTCTACCTCTGAATCTTTTAAGTAATTTAATCAGAGATTCTATTACAACAAGGTGTGTTTGCCTGGGCATTGACACTGTTTTCACTACTGACCTGCTACAGTGAACCACCTACATCAGTAAGATCATTTTCACAACTAAGGCAAATGGACTGTTAAGGTTAAGTGCGCATGTCCTTCTTCTGTTCTTTCTTGAGTAATTCTTGTTTGGGACTGAGATGCAGTAAGTACTTGTAATTTGGTTATTATTGTAAGTTGAGGGGAGAATTTGAGGTTTAGTTTTTTTTGCTTTTCAATACCATCTCCTTGTTATTAATCACTCCTGGAAGTACAATCACAATTTATTCTGGCTTTCAGTCTTCTCCAGAGAGATTAGGCCTTTGAAGTGGTTTGGAGGATACCTCATGTCTGAGTTCCACAGGGTTAGCAGAATGTGCGATTGGGTTATTTGTTCCTCTCTGGGCTGCTCTATGTTGTTATTTTGGGCTAGTTGTGAATGTTGCTGTGTATTGCAGACCCCATCAGGACAATGCAGTTCTGTTTTTAATCATCAAACTTCTTAACCTTCTAAAAAGCATTCACATAAGTTATTAAGAATGTTCAAACATTTTGATTATTTCTTCTCAAAATATCTCTTAAGACATATGGGGGACAAACCTGGCACTATGTTAATCACATAGTTGTTTGTCATTTTTGTCCCTTTAATTTTTGTACCAAAAAACAAAGCAATGCAGTGAGTTGAAGCATATACACATGGTACATTATGCCCATTAAAATGAGCAGAATAAAGACCATAAAGGATCTTGTAATAAAAAATTGAAATACATATTTACAGCATAACTTCAGATAAAGTATAGTATGCCAAAATGCTAACGGTTGCGTTGAATTGTGAGACTGGCAATGTTTTGTCTTTGACTTATTGGTTTATAAAAGTAATATAACTTTGTTACATCAAAAGGAGATATATGGAATTTTAGACTTCTGTATTTCCATGTGCAATTAAACTTTAGATTTTTTAAAAGTTAAAAAAAAAAATTACAGATATGTCTACAATATATTTAAAATAACCCCATTGCCACCCTGGTTTCCTATCTCCCTCTCAGAGGAAGCGACTTTTACAGATTGTTGTCTACAGTTTTATTTTGCATATTCATGCCTATACATGTAGTAGGCATTCATTTAAAGTATTCACAGTATTGTATACATTTTTATGTGAATATCATGATGAACCTGTCATTTTTAATTGGCTTTTTACAGAGATCTTTCAATGTTAATATTTACAGATTAGACTATTTCAGTGGTTACATAATATTACACATAACAGATAAATGGATTCAATCAGAACTAAATATTGTTACATAATTTTCATTTTCCTGGGATAAGCAAGAATTATCAATTGGTGATTTTTTTTTTCCTGTTTCTTTTGCCAGTGACTACCAATTTGACAGTCAGTTTGTTCTCAATTTTAAAAGGGGCATCATTCAACTCTCTATATGATAGGGCTCTAAGTTGTAAGACCAGAATAATTATTCTGCTGTTTTTCTCAGCTTTATCGAGTAAGACATGCTCTTAAATGGTATAGACTATTTTAATATCACACTTTAAATGCCAAGTGCTGAACTAAAGCACACCTCTGATTTATTTGTCATGAAGCCTTTCTGCTTGGGTAGAAGTAACAACTCTGAAACTTGCCAGATTTAATATGTGGTGACATCAACCTGATGGTCAGGCATATTTAACTATGAAATGGCACAGCTGCCCAGGCACATGTGTGCTTGCATACATATGCATAGCTGCTCATGTGTGCTGAGTGAGAAACTGGTGCAAGAAAAGTCCAATATTATTCCATAAGCCATATGCATTTATATTTAAAGAAACAGTTATGGATCAATTTTATGCCCAGAGACTGACAACTAGACCTGTAGGATTTTTTTAAACACAATTTAAAGGCCATTTACAAATAACTAGCCTTTCTGGAACATGAGGTATGCATTATGTGAAGCATTTTAAGTGCCCTGGGCACACATGAAGTCTTTTAAAGATGATGCAACATTGAGGCTAGAGAAGATGAAGTAATTAATACAGCTTTTTCTTTTTTGAAGAGGGTCTCACTTTGTTACCCAGGTTGAAGTGCAGGGGCAGTCTTGGCTCACTACGACCTCTGCCTCCAGGCTCAAGTTATCGTCGCCAGTAACTGGGGCTACAGACATGTGCCACATTGCCCAACTAGTTTATTTTCTTTTTTGTAGAGACGGGGTTTCACCATGTTGCCCAAGCTGGTCTTGAACTCCTGAGCACAAGCAATCTGTCCGTCTGGGCATCCCAAAATGCTACATTTACAGGCGGGAGCCACCACTTCTGGCCTAGCCTTTTTATTATGAAGTAACAAAATCTTGTGGCCATGCCTGTGTGTATCAGGCATCACGTTCCCTTTGTCTTCTTGTAGAACTGCATTCAAATGGCAGCCAACTACAGTAACAAAAAAATTATTAAATGTGCAACCTCATGTTCCTGCTACATGTTGGCATGCATATCCCATTCCAGGTAGCTGTGCACTCAGTTTCCAGGAATAAGTTACGTGGGTCTCTCATCTCTGTAGGTAAAAAAGGCACTCAAAATTGTTCCTGTCACACATATGGAACCTAAGGAGTAGATGGACAGTCATGGTAGAATTTATATATATATATTTATGAAATATAGATATTAAATATATATATTATAAAATATATTATTTATATTTATATATAAATATATTATGTATTTATATATATTATAAAATATATATTTTATAATACATATAAAATATATATATGTATTGCATTTTAAGTTTTGGGGTACATGTGAAGAACATGCAACATTGCATACATACATACATGGCAATGTGGTTTGCTGCCTTCTTCCTCATCACCTATATCTGGCATTTCTCCCCATGTTATCCATCCCCAACTCCCTGCTGTCCCTCCCCTATTTCCCCCCGACAGACCCCAGTGTGTGATGCTCCCCTCCCTGTGTCCATGTGTTCTCATTGTTCAACACCTGCTTATGAGTGAGAACATGTGGTGTTTGATTTTCTGTTCTTGTGTCATTTTGCTGAGAATGATGGTTTCCAGGTTCATCCATGTCCCTACAAAGGACACGAACTCATCGTTTTTTATGGCTGCATAGTATTCCGTGGTGTATATGTGCCACATTTTCCCTGTCCAGTCTATCATTGATGGGCAGTTGGGTTGGATCCAGGTCTTTGCTATTGTAAACAGTGCTGCAATGAACATTTGTGTGCATGTGTCCTAATAGAATGATTATACTTTGGCTATATACCCAGTAATGGGATTGATGGGTCAAATGGAATTTCTATTTCTAGGTCCTTGAGGAATCGTCACACTGTCTTCCACAATGGTTGAACTAGTTTACACTCCCACCACCAGTGTAAAAGCGTTCCTATTTCTCCACTTCCTCTGCAGCATCTGTTGTCTCCAGATTTTTTAATGATCACCATTCTAACTGGTGTGAGGTGGTATCTCAGTGTGGTTTTGATTTTCATTTCTCTAATGACTAGTGATGAGCATTTTTTCATATGTCTTTTGGCCTCATATATGTCTTCTTTTGTAAAGTGTTCATATCCTTCACCCACTTTTGAATGGGCTTGTTTTTTCCTTGTAGATTCTGGATATTAGCCCTTTGTCAGATGGGCAGACTGCAAAATTTTTTTCCTATTCTTTCTGTTGGTTGCCAATTCACTGTAATGACTGTTTCTTTTGCTGTGCAGAAGCTCTGGAGTTTAATTTGGTCCCATTTGTCTATTTTGGCATTTTAGTCATGAAGTCCTTGCCTACATCTATGTCCTGAATGGTATTGCCTAGATTTTCTTCTAGGGTTTTTATGGCATTAACTCTTTAATTCATCTGGAGTTAATTTTAGTGTAAGCTGTCAGGAAGAGTGCAGTTTCTGCACATGGCTAGCCAGTTTTCCCAACACCATTTATTAAACAAGAAATCCTTTCCCCATTGCTTGGTTTTGTGAGGTTTGTCAAAGATCAGATGGTTGTAGATGTGTGGCATTGCCTCCGAGGCCTCTGTTCTGTTCCATTGGTCTATATCTCTGTTTTGATACCAGTACCAGGCTGTTTTGATTACTGTAGCCTTGTAGTATAGTTTGAAGTCCAGTAGTGTGATGCCTCTGGCTTTGTTCTTTTTGCTTAGAATTGACTTGGCTATGCGGGCTCTCTTTTGGTTCCATATGAAGTTTAAGGTGTTTTTTTTTTTTTTCCATTCTGTGAAGAAGGTCATAGGTAGCTTGATGGGGATAGCATTGAATCTGTAAATTACTTTGGGCAGTATGGCCATTTTCACGATATTGATTCTTCCTAACCATGAGCATGGAAGGTTTCTCCATCTGTTTGTGTCCTCTCTTATTTCATTGAGCAGTGGTTTGTAGTTCTCCTTGAAGAATTCCTTTACGTTTTTGTTAGTTGTATTCCTAGGTATTTTATTCTCTTTGTAGCAGTTGTGAATGGCAGTTTGTTCTTGATTTGGCTCTCTTTAAGTCTGTTATTGGTGTATAAGAATGCTTGTGGGAGATCCAAGATGACCGATTAGACAACCAGCACAACAGACCGTGAGAGAGATGCAGAAATCCAGAGATCTCCTAGCTCCAACCGAGGTACCAGGTGCATTTCAACGGGTCTGGTCTGATGGTGAGCAAAGCCCACTCAGGGCAGATCGAGGCAGGGAGGGATACTGTTTCACCCAGAAAGTGCACCTCACTGGCGAGTCAGAGCCTCCCCTCTGGTGCACCCGTCCAGATACAGCACTTCCCCCAAAGCCTCAGCAATACACAGAAGAGGGGATCTTTGCCAGTCAAGTGCCACGTATTACAAGTGTGGAGTTCAATAAGAGGCTGCAGACTGAGTATTGCCCCCTCCCTCCACCCAGAGAGAGATGGAGCTGTAAGTAAGTGGGAGCAGCTGGGTGGGTCCCTACCCTCTCCCACAAACCCCAGAGAGCCGAAGCTCTGACTCTAGTGGGTTGCAGAGCCAGTGCCACAGTCTGAGATGAACCCTGAATGATTCAGCCCAGTGGAGGAAGGGCACAGCCCACCACTAGAAGGGTGGGACTGGGCTGCATGTTTTAACAAAAACCATAGGAAGTGTAAGTAGCAACAGGACAGCATTCTTGACAACCCAGCAGTGCCTACAGGTCAGCCGAAGAGGCGGGCCTAATCTCCCAGTATAAACAAAAAAGACACAGGAAGCTTCCCTAGTAACCTGAAGGAGTCCCTAGAAACCCAGTACCACCTCCACAGGCAGACAAGCAACCTCATCAAGCAGGTCCCTGACAACACAGCCAGGCAAATCCACAAAGATGGGAAAAAAAAATCAGCGCAAAAAAGATGAAACCATCAAGGACTAGAAAACCTCTTCTCCTTCAAGGGATCATAACTCTTCAACAACCCAGGATCACAACTTGACCAAGAAGTGTGACGAATTGACAGAAACAGGTTTCAGAAGGTGGATAATAACAAACTTGTCTGAGCTAAAGGAACATGTTCTAACTCAATGCAAAGAAACCAAAAACCCTGAAAAAAGGTTAGTTGAAATGTTAACTAGAATAACCAGCTTAGAGAAGAACATAAACAACTTGATGGAGTTGAAAAACACAGCACGAGAACTACATGAAGCAAACACAAGTTTTAATAGCCAAATCAATCAAGCAGAAGAAAGGATATCGGAGATTGAAGATCAACTCAATGAAATAAAAAGAGAAGACAACACAAGAGAAAAAGAGTGAAAAGAAATGAACAAAGCCTCCAAGAAATATGGGATTATGTGAAAAGACCTAATCTACTCTTGATCAGTGTACCTGAATATGATGGGAAGAATGAATCCAAGCTGGAAAACACGCTCCAGGATATTATCCAGGAGAACTTTCCAAGCCTAGCAAGGCAGTCCAACATTGAAATACAGGAAATACAGAGAAGACCACAAAGATATTCCTCAAGAAGAGCAATCCCAAAGCACATAATCATTAGCATTTTTTCCTTCATTTCAACTTTGGTAAATCTAAGGGAAGCCAATCAGACTCACAGCAGATCTCTCGGCAGAAACCCTACAAGCCAGAAGAGAGTGGGGACCAATATTCAACATCCTTAAAGAAAAGAACTTTCAACCCGGAATTTCACATCCAGCCAAACTAAGCTTTGTAAGTGAAGGAGAAATAAAATCCTTTACGAACAAGCAATTATTCAGAGATTTTGTCACCACCAAACCTGCCCTACAAAAGCTCCTGAAAGAAACACTAAGTACGGAAAGGAACAAGTACCAGACACTGCAAAAGCAAATCAGTTGGCAAAGACCAAAAATGCAATCAAGAAAATGAGTCATCTAATGGGAAAGAAAACCAGGCAGTAACAAAATGGCAGGATCAATTCGACACATAACAATATTAACATTGAATGTACATGGCCTAAACGCCACAAACAAAAGACACAGACTGGCAAACTGGATAAAAAGTCAGAACCCATTGGTGTGCTGTATTCAGGAAACTCATCTCACATACAAAGACACACACAGACTCAAAATAAAGGGATGGAAGAAGAGTTACCAAGCAAATCAAGAACAAAAAAAAGCAGGGATTGCAATCCTAGTCTCTGATAAAATGAACTTCAAACCAACAAAGATCAAAAGAGACAAAGAAGGACATTACATAATGGTCAAAGGATCAATGCAACAAGAATAGCTAATGATCCTAAATATATACGCACCCAATACAGGAGCACTCAGATACATAAAGCAAGTTCTTAATGACTTAAAAAGAGACTTAGACTCCCACACAATAAAAGTGGGAAATGTTAACACTCAACTGTCAATATTAGACAGATCAATGAGACAGAAAATTAACAGGAATATCCAGGACTTGAATGCAGAGCTGGACCAAGCAGACCTAATTAGACATATACAGAATGCTCCACCCCAAATCCACAGAATATACATTTTTCTCAGCACCACATTGCACTTACTCTAAAATTGACCACATCATGGGAAGCAAATCACTCCTCAGCAAAGCAGAAGAACAGAAATCATAACAAACAGTCTATCAGACCACAGCAAAATCAGACTAGAACTCAGGATCAAGAAACTCACTCAAATTTGCACAACCCCTTGGAAACTGAACAACTTGCTTCTGAGTGTCAACTGGATAAACAATTAAATGAAGGCAGAAATAAAGATATTCTTCAAAACCAACCAGAATGAAGACACAACTTACCAGAATCTCTGGGACTCCATTAAAGCAGTGTTGAGAGGGAAATTTATAGCAATAAATGCCCACCAGAGAAGAGAAGAAAGATCTAAAATCGACACCCTATCATCAAAATTGAAAGTGCTAGAGGAGCAAGATCAAAAGAACTCAAAAGCTAGCAGAAGACAAGAAATAACCAAGATCAGAGCCGAAATGAAGGAGAAAAAGACACAAAAAACCCTTCAAAAAATCAATAAATCCAGGAGCTGGTTTTTTGAAAAGATCAGCAAAATAGACCACTAGCTAGATTAATAAAAAAGAAAAGGGAAAAGAATCAATACATGCAATAAAAAAAACGATAAAGGGGTGATCCCACAGAAATACAAACTACCATCAGAGATTACTACAAACAGCTCTACTCACATAAACCAGTAAAACAGGAAGAAATGGATAAATTCCTAGACACTTGTACTCTACCAAGACTGAACCAGGAGGAAGTTGAAACCCTTAATAGGCCAATAACAAGGGCTGAAGTAGAGGCAGCAATAGTCTACTAACCAAAAAAAGTGCAGGTCCAGACGGATTCACAGCCAAATTCTACTAGACACACAAAGAGGAACTGGTTCCATTCCTTCTGAAACCGTATCAAACAATACAAAAGGAGAAAATCCTCCATAACTCATTTTATGAGACCAACATCATCCTGATACCAAAACCAGGCAGAGACTCAAGTAAAAAAGAAAACCGCAGGCCAATATCCATGATGAATATCGATGCAAAAATCTTCAATAAAATACTGGCAAACAGATTGCAACAGCACATCAAGAAGCTTATCCGTCATGACCAAGTAGCCTTCATCCCAGGGATGCAAGGCTGCTTCAACATATGCAAATATATAAATGTAATCCATCACATAAATGGAAATAAAGACAAAAACCACATGATTATCCCAATAGATGCAGAGAAGGCCTTTGACAAAATTCAACAGCCCTTCATGCTAAAAACTGTCAATAAACTAGGTATTGATGACAAGTATCATAAAATGATAAAAGCTATATATGACAAACCTACAGCTGATATCATGCTGAATGGGCAAACCTGGAAGCATTCCCTTTGAAATCAGGCACTAGACAAGGATGCCCTCTCTCACCACTCCTACACATCATAGTATTGGAAGTTCTAGCCAAAGTAATCAGGCAAGAAAAAGAAATAAAGCGTATTCAATTAGGAAAGGAGGAAGTCAAACTGTCTCTATTTGCAGATGACATGATTGTGTATCTAGAAGACCCCATCATCTCAGCTCAAAATCTTCTCAAACTGATAAGCAACTTCAACAAAGTCTCAGTACACAAAATGTGCAGAAATTACATGCATTCCTATATACCAATAACAGACAAATCAAGAACAAACTGCCATTCACAATTGCTATGAATAGAATAAGATACCTAGGAATACAACTAACAAAGAATGTAAAGGACCTCTTCAAGGAGAACTACAAACCACTGCTCAATGAAATAAGAGAGGACACAAACAGTTGGAGAAACCTTCCATGCTCATGGTTAGGAAGAATCAGTATCGTGAAAATGGCCATACTGCCCAAAGTAATTTACAGATTCAATGCTATCCCCATCAAGCTACCTATGACCTTCTTCACAGAACTGGAAAAAAAACACCTTAAACTTCACATGGAACCAAAAGAGAGCCCGCATAGCCAAGTCAATTCTAAGCAAAAAGAACAAATCTGGAGGCATCACACTACCGGACTTCAAACTATACTACAAGGCTACAGTAATCAAAACAGCCTGGTACTGGTATCAAAATAGAGATATAGACCAATGGAATAGAACAGAGGCCTTGGAGGCAATGCCACACATCTACAACCATCTGATCTTTGACAAACCTCACAAAACCAAGCAATGGGGAAAGGATTCCTTGTTTAATAAATGGTGTTGGGAAAACTGGCTAGCTATGTGCAGAAACTGCACTCTTCCTGACAGCTTACACTAAAATTAACTCCGGATGGATTAAAGACTTAAACGTAAGACCTAACACCATAAAAACCCTAGAAGAAAATATAGGCAAAACCATTCAGGACATAGGTGTAGGCAAGGACTTCATGACTAAAACACCAAAGGCATTGGCACCAAAAGCCAAAATAGACAAACGGGACCTAATCAAACTCCACAGCTTCTACACAGCAAAAGAAACAGTCATTAGAGTGAATCGGCAAACAATAGAATGGGAAAAATTTTTTGCAATCTACTCATCTGACAAAGGGCTAATATCCAGAAT